>JAQIWJ010000072.1:0-39033 GCA_034695185.1 Discolaimus major
GCGGGTCGGGTCTGGGTCGGGTCTGACCTTGACGGGTCCGGGTCGGATGCGGGTCAAAAAATTTTGACCCGTTGCCACCCCTAATGACAATAGATAAGAATGATGTCATTGATACAGTATGCCAAATATGGGCACGCATGGGTGGTTTCTGAAGCGTGATATTTTGTGATAAGAAAAATTAGGCGTCATTAGCTGCAGCATGCCAAGCGTGGACAGATGTTAGTGATAAGCATTGCTAAAAACATTTGAGTCATAAGAATGTTCCAAGCACAAGAAAAACCGTGGAAGTTTCTTGTAATGTTTGCCTAAATATGAAAATCATGCGGAAAAATCAGCTGGCGTGCAAAGCTTTCTCTCATATGCATTTCGGATAGTCATACTGTAGGCAGCCATGTTTTAGCTTGTGATGTAAACTGGTGATGAATTTGATGCAAATTTCAGCAATGCACATTTGATTATTGATCATGATTGCTGCAATCGGCTTGATCTAGCTGTCTAGAATTCAAATCCGTTGGACATTTTCTCATGTCCAATATATGCTAAATCGGTGCTCTGATCATTACGATCAATTCAGATTTCTTCAAAACTCCTTGTGAATCAGCTAATTCGGTAATGCACATCTTGCAAGGCCTCATGCAATGCATTATTTCATTCTTGAATCGATTTTCCTCATCATGCGTCATGACGAATTCTTACACAACGAGATGCAAGCAAGAATCACGAGATGCCGTCATTCAGAAGTTTTACGCCTCCCGTTAGCCGTGACTCATGTGCGAGGGGGGGTGGCTTCGCGTAAACACGCCACTTTGTGAATCGATTTTCTTGCCTTCTTCACTGTTGCAGACTCACGTGTTACGCAAAAGTTGGTATTGGCGTTCCCTCCTAGCCTTTTGGATTTTCTCGACGTTTATCAAAACCTTCGCTCGGCATTTTTACTTGCTTACATAATACAACCGGATCGTACCATTCGCCTACGTAAGTATACATATCTCTCTATCTCTCGCCCTTATAAAACATTCATTCCCCTTCTCCCGTTTTCAGATTCAGTCTCGAGTTGTTTGGTATTCTTCAGTGGCATTAGTCAACCGACGTTCAAAAAAACCGCCAATCTCGTGATCTTCGAATTATTATTTCCCGTTAATTACCGATCAAAAACCGAAAATGGTTCTGGGAGGCGGGAATAAATGCATCAAATATTTGGTCTTCATCTTCAATTTCTTGGTTTTCGTAAGTAGATTTTTCATAATTTTTCTTGGAATGCATTTTACAAAGCGTGGCTATTAGGAATAGGTTTTTGAGCATGATATATTATTTCGGCTAAAAAAGCTGAAGGCATTATTGCTAGTTTAGGCGTATGTTGAGTTTTTCTGCAAATTGTATTTTTTCCCCCATATGATGTGAAGTCGCTTCCAGCGGTTTCGCGAATTTTCATCCTTATGTGTCTGAAACATCAATGTCGGCATGCTAAACTCGCCTAGCCCAGATGTAGGTTTTTAAAATCTCCAAAACTGCGCCTAGAGTTCTTCGAATGAAGAATGGTTTGGTCGGTTTTTGTTAGGAATTGCGACGGATGGCAGCACTAAAAGTTTTTCTCTTCCTTCTCGCTGCCAGTATACTTTGAGTTGAGTTTTGGCATCAGCATTTTTAGAAGGATCGTTTGAGTTGAGTTGAGCGAAGTATAGGGGTTAGAAGAGAGAAGAGAGAGGGAATATTTGCAAAAGTTGACTCACCCGATGATACGTGAGGTGCATATCTCACATGATGGGTGACGCTAAAGGTGTATTGGGTGACCGGCTTTAGAAACGCGCATGAAGTTGTTGAGGCGTAGGATGTCCTTGTGATTCAGAGGACGATTTTAATGCTTGCCTGTCTGTATAGCCATTGTAAAAACCGGCGTGAGAATGATAAGCATAGGCGGAGTGCAAATAAAGCATTGCGTAGACTTTGGACTTGGAAAAAAGCAGGCCTCAGCCCTTGCACAGCGGCACGCCTCTAGAATTTTAATAGGATCTAAATAATCATCGCTTTTTGAGGTGCTTTAAAAGCGTTTTTTGGAATATGAGTCTTCATGCAAGATGAGTAATTCGCACACGTTACTGCATAGTTGCTGGGAATAAATAATCGATAGAATATTGATACTAATGATCCTCATTTTTTTCAGGTCGTGGGCGGTGCCATTCTCGGCGTCGCGCTGTCCATAATCTTCGACAAGAACGCCATGAAGACGTTCCAAGATTTGATCAATAAAGGAAAAGTGGACATTTCGTTGACTCAGGTAAATTTTAATATAATCACTGTCCATCCGAGCTCATAATAGTTTCTTTCAGATGAATATTCCGTTGTACGTTTTGGCGGCCATCGGCGGATTGCTATTGCTGTGCGGATTCTTGGGATGCTGCGGTGCCTGCATGGAGAACACGTGCTTATTGGGCGTATTCTTCTCCATCGTCTTGGTATTGTTCGTGGCCGAATTAGCTTGCGGCATCGCTATTTTGGTGGCCAGGCAACCGGTAAGACGATTTGGATTCATGACTGGATAGAAGTTTTCACGTTGCATTCCTTTTGCAGATCAAAGATGGAATGTACAAAGGCATCAAAGAGAAGATTGGAAATTACACCAAAATACCCGCGTCGGAGAAAGAAGCGATCGACGAAATGCAAAAGAATGTAAGCATATTTTGGTACAATTTATCAGAGTTTGCTTAACCATTACTTTTCAGATGAAATGCTGCGGATGCGAAACTTGGACCGAATATGGACGGAATCCGACTGATCCTCCAATGTCATGCTTTAAAGGCGGCATCAAAACGCCTCCACCTTTTGCCAATGTAAGTTTTGCGCACCAATATCTTATTTATCTCATTGACTGAAATTTCCTTTTCAGGGTTGCTGCAATGAATTGTGGGATGGCTTGTGGAAGAACGCGGCGATCGTCGGCGGTGTGGCTATCGGTATTTTGGTCATCGAATTATTGGCGATGATCTTCAGCTGCATTCTGTGTCAAGCTTTCAAACGAGGCGATTATCAATACGCCTGAGGAGGAGGAAGTGGGTGAAGAATGATTTTTTACTTTTGAGCAAGCATGTATGTTATTCATGAAAGCATTCAGGCTTTTTTCTTTCAATTTTTCTTTCTTTTTTCGTGATTATCATAGTTAAAGTTCGCAAATTCATTATCTAATCATGCTTGAATTCGATGTATGTATGCTTCATTTTTTTTGAAATTACCATAATATGGATGTATGGTTATCGTAAAATTGAATATTGGATGACTGTGAATCGCGAATTTTAGCATGGGCCGACCGAAATCGAATTTAACGACGATCGGAATCGACTCTAATAATCGATTTTTGAATGCACACGACACTGAATGTCCCATAAGCATGTTCGAACGGAAAATATCCCACATACAAAAAAAATAAGCACAGCGAAATAAATTATCAAAAATAACCCTACCAATTGATAATCATAAACAGCATTCCTAATCATAATCAATGCTGTTGCGCAATATCGGAAAAGCACTGCAATACGTCTTGGATACTGAATTCCAATTGGATATTGGAGTTCGGATAACATTGTCCAATCAACTGTTCGTAATGCTTGTATTGTTGAATGAATTCGTCTTGCATATTTCGCCACACCACTTGGAGAAGGCTGTCGTCGTCGGATAAATGCTTCTGCACCTTTCTGTACAAATTGTCCAAGCCTTTCGATACCTGAAAAAGAGGTACGGATCAGCGCCAGCATAGGGCGATCCTGGAAAGAAATCACAATGACTTCTCCAAGACAGAAAGAAAATGCTTACTTCTTTGACAGGATAAGCAGCAACAGCTTTCCTTAATTCTTGTTTGTTGAACGCCTGTTGATAACCGATTTCCTCCGGTTTCATCCCTTGCTCGATGCACGTTTCGATTTGTTCGAAGAACGTCTGAAAGAGGATCATGATAGTGATGATGATATCAAGAATAAACAAAGCCATTATCTGCAATTTCTCCATTGGTTTTCCCATGTATTCTTTCACGTAAGCATCCAAAGCCACTTGGTAACGCTGTTTCGCTTCTTTACGTTGCTGTTCGACGCATGCGATTTTCAGTTGGGATAGGGCAGCTGAAAAAGTGTGGCCAATCAAGTCAGACAGATGCCAAGAAGATGATACTTACAGAATAAATAATGATAATTCTCCATGCGAACAACTGCTGGCGGAGATTTGCTATTTGGATCCTCAGCGGCACGTTCAATTCCTTTCATCAGTGCGTCCAAAATTGCTGGGTACCAACGATCCAAATCGCCTCTGCGTGCACTGATTGCGAAAGCCGCTTCCGCTTGCTGTGCCAATTCCTAGAACATTTAGACCGATACAGAGCGAATCCAGTATTCAAAGAAGCAACGCTTACCTCGAATGCTCTCAGATTATCCAGCACAGCCAACTTGGCCCGCTTCAGCACACGAGTATCTCCAAGTGCTTGCATCTGGCTTTCCTGAAATTGAATTCAACCGATGACTCATTTGACTACAACCGTAGCCATTAGCAACTTACCATAAAAGTGTCGAACCTCCTTTTGACGATCACCGAAATTTTACCAAACACGATCGACAAATAAGCTCCCGAATCCTGGATAGCGATTGCTTTGTTCGAAAGCAGTGCCAACAACTGCATGAGATACCTGAAACGAAAACGTGACCAGAATGATGCTTACCAAACCAGAAAGAAGCACACTTACATTGGATTGGCTTTTTCGCAATGTGCCACGAAATCTTGCATTTGCAAATCCAACTGCTCGAACAATTGTCCCAAGATCGCACGAATTTGATCATTGAACTGCCTCCTGAAAAATAAACATAATGTATATCCCCAATATTCATTGAATTCAGTTCTTACTCGAGGCGTCTTTCCGGAATGCCACCGACCGAACCAGAATCATTGCTTCCAGTCTAGAATAAAGTACTCTGTATAAAGGAATATAACAAGACACCATCACTTACCGATTGCGTCTCAATGTTCGACATGATGTCCGAGCTAATGTGGAACCACCATACACAAAACTTCTGCTCGGCCACAACCACCGGTTCGATTTCTTTGAGTATTGTTTCCATAAGCTGAAAGGAATGATTACATCAATGAATGCGCAAAACAGAACCAGTTCATTCCAAACTTACTTGACGAAACTGATCCACTTCATTCACCGCACTGGCATCCAACGGTGTCGACGGTGATCTGACCATTCGGCTCGTGTCACTGGACTGGCCCGCTTTCACAACTGAAATTCAAACGGCTATGCAATCGAGCATAGCCATCATAGGTAAACACATTCACTTACGCGTTGGTTTACGTTCAAAATTCGTGATCCGTACGTGCTGTTTCGCCATATCGAAGAATGACAGGAAATCCTTGCGGTACACTTCTTTGAACGCATTGACATAACGCTGAAATGACAAAATCTTAACTATGTCAGCTAATGAAGTAATCCAATACTTACTTCCAGCAGGACTCTATATCCATCCGGCACCGATTGCTTCAACCACATGATCAAATCCGAAAACGGTTTCAGAGGCGTGTGAATATAGTCGTGACGTTGCAACGCTAATCCGGAACCAGGCGATGCTGATGTATTCCATCCATTGTCATTGCTAGCCTGAAATCAGAAGCTATGCAGTCACCATATAAAGAAATACTAAAATTCATACCAATGTTCTGAACAACGCTGATAAATGTGCCACCAACCGCTCCGCAAATTGATCAGAAATGCGCTGGTACAATTTCATTTGATCCACGTATGCTTTCAACTTTTCCATACCTATAACATGGGAAATTTTTATCACGAGCTCAAAGAAAAAGCAACCGCCGATTTACCTGGGGAAATTTTCGCCTTCATGCATTTCTGCAATGCCAACGCCGCTTGAGCAGATCGAGTGATTCTTCCTGGATCCGAGAGATTGCAATCCATCAACGTCTTCTGGAGTTCAGGAGATAAATCGAGAAGCGTCTGCAACAAGAAGGCAAACTGAAGGATTGAAAAGATAAGATAAAATGTCACTTACGATGAAGGTCTGCAATTCTTCCATCAATAATCGCCGATTGCTCGCGTGCGTTCTCAGTAATTTATCCTTCTCTTCCATGGTTTCGACGCCTTCACGCACGTGCTGAAAAGTGAAGAAACTGTGATACTGATCACTCAACATCAAGAACAGTCTTACCGCTAATAATGCGTCGTATGAATCCAAAGTTTGCTCCAGAAACGTTGCCTCTTCGATTGCCTCGTCGATTTTGTTCATTAATTCGGCAATTTGCTCTTCTCCGCCCATGATTGCTTGAATATTGGCCTGAAAAAGAGGCATATGGAGTATTCTACTCAGTAACGATAAGCGCTACTTACTCCATCCAAAGTAGATAATTCGCGATTCAAGTGTTCAGCAAAATTCTCCGCTTCACCGATGGTCATTTTGCACTTGGCTAATAAACGACGAAAATCCGCCTCCTCTTTGGATGTTACTGCTTGATATTCTTCGGGTTCTTGTTGGCTAACGCTTTCCAAAGCACCACGAGCCGCTGCTGCGTTCGATGGTGCAGAGTTGGAGAATTCTGAAAACGTCTGGATATAAGAATTACCCAAATAAAAACGCACCAGTCTTACCCATTTCTTCCACCGGCAATGAAACATTGATGAATTCCGGTCGTTGAGCGAGTAAATAACGCGCAGTGAACTGAAAGCAATCGATTAGCATTCAATGACACCTAAAAATTACGATCGTACCTTATACAGTTGACGCATGAATGAATCTTTCTCGCCAGCATTCGTGACCGTAAAACGGTACGGTTTGTCGATCGTGATCTCGAAATCCGGTGTTGGCTAAAATAAGAACAGATTTGGAGGCAAGATTACAGCAAGCAAATTAACACTTACTTTTCTTGGATTAATCCCATCAACAACTTTGACATCGCGAAGTAACCAAACGCGCTTCTTCGTGTAAATTCCTTTATCGCCTTGTTTTATTTGATACAATCGCAGCGTAATTGGATGTTGAGAAGTGACTGAAATGACGAATTTTGAGGAAAATGATTTCAATTTTTCAAAATGATCTTACCAGTAAAGCAAAGGAAATACGGTTTCCTTTTCCGGCCATGAGCAATTACGTGAACCACGTTGATCAGGCGTTCATCGACCGGCTCAAATAGTTCCTTTTGGAGAGTATGACGAATTGCGGTCATTTTCACAATATATTTCAAAATCGCAATTGAATCAAGCGAATACAAATTTCTGGAACTATCACATTCGAGCGATAAGCCGAGGTGAATTTCAACTAGGTCAATTTTCCAATCAGCTAAATTATTTCTAATTAGCTAATTTCTTCGGAATTTCGGAAATTTTGGAATTTTTTTCCGTTCGCGCAGTGTAGCAGACAGCTGAATATGCCCTGGGTTAGCAGCAACAACGCGTCGGTACACTCGAGTTTCAAGCTGCCGAAGACTGGCGCGAATTTGAATTTACATCTTTTCAATGGGTACTGTTGCTCGATGCAATTATTTTCGGAAGTGAATCTGATGGATGTGCGGGGGAGGTATTTTGTCAATTCTTCGAAGAAAATAGAAAATTCTTATATATAATTTTAATCGTCAAAAATTCGAAATAATTATTACCGATCATATTGTCTATGCCCAGCTGCTGATTAGTAAATCAGCGTCAGATCGATATTATTATCCATACACGGCTGATTAGTATTTACCGCAAATATCCGAATTAAATTCCTAATTCTCTCAAAAATGGCCAACGATCCAAAAGAGAAATTATCACTGGATTGGATGTACGAAGGACCGTCGTCGACCGTCAATCAAGAGGATTATTTAACCGGTCGAAAAATTGGCACGGCTTACGAGAAAAGTCATTTCCAAGAGCCTCCGTCGAAATTGGAATTCGTCACGAGAAATAAGACTGTAATTCGTGGAACTGAATCCACTTCGACCGCAGCGAGAACGTCGGCAACATTATTGGATTTAGACACTGTCAAGAAAGAAGATCCATTAGTGGCTATCAAAGTACGCGAAGAGAAAGTTCGACGAGATATTTTGGATAATCCCATGAAAATGAGACGTTTACAAAAGATCGTCATGAAATCCATGGAGAAGAAAATGAGGAAAATAATGAAGAAACGACATCACGACGATAGTAGTTCCGAAGAAAGCGACGATTCCGATCGTCAACGTCATCATCACCGTCGAAAATCCAAAAGTTCGGAAAGAAATCGACCTCGTCGAATCGAACGAAAACGATCTTCGATGGAATCGTCTCGAAAATCGACTCGTACTGGCAGCGATAGACATTCACGTGATCAGAAATCACCGACCGCATCATCAGCTCCAAAACGGAAACGTCACGATTCCGCCTCCTCGACGGATTCAGCATCTTCGAATCGTGAGAAACATCCCGGATACGGATTAGTCCATATCAAACAACGCAAGGAAATTAAGAAAGAACCGGGGCACCGTCGAGAATCTCCAAAACCGCAGAAGAAACCGGAATCAAAACCACCACCGTCCAAGAAACCAGCTTGGAAACCGTTATCGGACGAAGAAATGGACCGGCGTCGACGCGAGATGATGGAGAACGCTAAATGGCGCGACGAACAGCGGAAGAAGAATTTGAAACGGTACGAACGCGCTGAAGAAGAGCAATCGAAACGAGATACGAAGCAAAGCGGAGAATCCGTGGATTTCATTCGACGTATGGTAGCTTCGTCCACCGATCAGACTAGCGTGGAAGAACGCGTGAAAAGTAAAGTTCAACATATTCAACGATCAACTCATTCGATGGACTCGCATTTTGCGCGTAAATGAGATCGTATTACGTGCTAATCTATGATTTGCTTGATTATGTTTACTGTAATCGTATCATTGATTATGCATGATTTTGTGACAATAGAATTCATTCCATTATCCAATCTGATGATTGTATATGCAGAGTTCAATCTCTTATCATGATTATGAATTGCGCCAATATTTGAATGGATGATCCATTGGATATGCCTCAGGGTTTAGAAGCCTTCAGGCTCACTAAGATTTTGATGACGTCGAGTGAGGGAAAATTTATTGAGGCTGCTGCTTCTCAGTCAGCAACTGCTGAAAAAGCGCAACATTTGCCAAATGTTGCCGAACACACATGATAAATGCATTCCGCAATGCGGAATTTCGAGGCCTTGCAAAGGCCTCGATACCTTCAGTTGGACTTGGAGGTCGCATCCGAAGTGCTAGCATCCTCAGCCATGATGATCAATGCGAAGTTGATTTTTATCTTATCCATATCAGCTTCTATATCAGAAGCTAATAATCATAAAGTTGAATGCGATTTGGTCCATAAGAATGGCAATACACGAGGCATGATATGTTATCATATCGGCAAAGATGGTCGTGCGTTGGACGAAGTATTCCGTCAGGATCCATTGTGGAGTAATAATATTCACGAAGCGCGTCATTACAGTATCCACGAAATAGCCAATCAGATCACTTCGCTCACCGTCCAATGGCCGACTGGCAATGTTAGCATCACGAAAAACGGCCTATCCGAGCTCGGGAATTTAACCGATCTTATCATATCCGGAGATAATCCGTGCTGTTATCAATTGGATATCCAGGCGGATGAATTCGAGATAACCCCTTATCTCACCGGATTATCACTGAGCGGAATTTGGATGACGGAAAATACAATGCACGCGTTGAGTAAATTCGTCGCGCGTCCAATGCCCACACGGGTCGTACAGTATAGGAAATCGAAATTTTTGCATATCCAAAATTGTAAACCAACCAAAACCGTATTGGAGATCATTTCTCAAGCGCACGATCTCGGCGTCTTGGAATTGGAAGATATGCCAAACGATCATCCGAATCCTGAATCCATTTTTACAAGAACAGCATCCGCATTGGATACTGTAAGAATATCCAAATGGAATATTTCAAAAATCACCCGACATATGTTCAAAGGGATGAGGAATTTAGTCATGCTCTCGTGGACGGATAGTGATTTATTGGAAATCGATGCCGGCGCGTTCGATGATTTAACGAATCTACGTATGCTTTGGTTGACGAATAATCGAATTCGTCATCTTCCCAGCGGTTTATTCGAGAAAACACGAAAACTGGAGAAATTGTATTTGAGCGGAAATGCATTGGAGAACAGTTTATCGCGTGCAAATTTCACCCATCTGGTGCACGCGAACGAATTTGAATTGATTATTTGAATGCATACTGATCAGATTTGATCATAAGCACTGATATGATAACGCAGATTTATGCAATCGATTTTTAGCACTTGATCGTTGATTAGGAATATTTTTGCTCCATTGGATTTGCATTGTGTTAGAAGCAAAATATAGACTTCATTTTTTTCATGATCGATTTTTGCATGAATTTAATATCGATAGCTTGTACTTTTACAGTGTCGAGTCATACTGTAACCGCTCTGACGTGATGTGGGTACCAGGGAGAACCGACACCGGTATTTTTAACTTGAAGATCTGGATCAAGCAATGTTATAAAATAGGACGGATCCTATTCGGATCCTGATCCAGGCGATCAGAATATCAGTCCTGAAGCATAAGCTTTTGTTATTTCAAGGGGATGTCCCTGGATTGACGTTCCCAAAAATGTCAAATTTACTATCCTGCTGATATATAAGTGAAATCTTATGATAATAGCAATTTTTCTATTATGCTAACGTCAAATAATTTACTCACACACGCAAATGCAAATACGTGTGACTGAACCCAATTATTACGTCCTTGTTTTTCGTCATCTTTCCGCTAATTCGCACCTGAACAATTGGTTATCCATTACCCTACCCTACGCAATTTTTAAAAACCTCGCTTCAAATCGAGGCTTGTTCCAATCTTGAACTTTGCCTTCGTTCATGAACTAGCGCATGTCAACATCCTCGAGGCATAAGGAACCGCCCCCTGTTTTTTCCTCCATCTCCGATTACGTAAGATTCTCCTGGAGGAATGGTTTGAAATTAATTTTACCAGATACTTATGTAAACGAATCAACCGGAACGCCTATGATTGGTACTACCAATCATCATGGCACAATGTGGGTGTATTTTGTTTTCAGAAAATTCCTCGAATAGGCCCTTTTTCCACGAATAAACTGGATTAAAGTGGATTTGAGTTCTACTCAAGCACGCGTCCATTGATGAGTTACACGCTTGTTGTTTTCGAGTGAATGAACTAAAATTCACTCACGTCAGTCTTCAATGAATAAGTATAACTCCGCCCACTTTATTTACTCATCGGGTTGTTTTTCGACATAGTGAAAGTATTTTCCAAAAAGCCTAAACTTTACGTAGTGACTCAATAACCGTGGCATTTTGGCAGCATTTTGTTGACAGAGGGGAAATTTCTATCGTGTACACTTGGGGGATCATTTTGGAGTGTATTTTTCGAATACGGGTATTCGTATGAGGGATTTGAGGAGATTGGGCGGGTTTAGTAGTGGATGATCACGGTTGGATTTGTGCATAACCACAATATCACGTTTTTTTAATTTGGGACCGTGGGATGTTCATTGAGAAATTATTCTTCTGTGAATGGAGTGGCATACTGTACGTTCAGAAATGGGAACGTCCTCTCTGTTTTTGGTACAGTGACCAGATTGGCACCATTTTCTGCACTTCAGTGCTGGATTTTTGGCACTGATCATGTTGATCAATGCTTATCATTCTCAAATGCACCTCGGTGCATTTTGGGGTCCTCAAAGAGATTTTTCAGATTCTGTCTCTGAATAATAGTGACATGACAAGGAACCTTTCCTCGCCCACATACCCAATATTATGAATGCGATAAAAATCACCCACACAAGCCTTATCAGTACCAATTCAATTACGTATTATTCACTGAATTACGACGGCTGTTTCTCAAAGGGGGCGTTTAGAATTGTAAATAACCCTTGTAACATGGCAAATTTGTTATGGCCATATTCAAGATAGCTATACATGAACCCATATCCTGTGTGACTTCTTTCCAATCAACGTCAATGATTTCCCTTTTTCTATACCTATGATTTTGCTTACCTTGTTTACCTATGATCATTTGCATAATTGACGTCATGCAAAATGTCTCATCTGTCTGTACACGAAAGGTGGCATAATTTTCAGGTTATCAGCAAATCAAATTTTCCATCATCTTCGAGAAACTTGAGAGAAAGTGTAGGGAAAAGTCCATTTTTGGAAACCAGTTTTTCGAATATGAGTAAGTTCCAGTTTTATGTGTGTATTTTCGTGTTTTCTTGCCTCCTGTACTTTTGAACCGAACACAAAAGAATCAACCGAAGTTAGGCGAACATGAAATTTGCTCAAGGGGGAGGGGGAGAAGGGCGTTGATGAGAAATTCCTGTAGATAAAACGTCAAATGACGTCAAGTATATTTTTGGTATCGTTCAGAAATGTTTTTGAATTGGTCACATGTAAAAGTTCATACGTAGGTTGCAGAAGACATAAAAGTAGTTCTTGGAATTTACATTGCACGTGATTAGGAAGAATTTGCATGAGTTTACATTTCTGGCTTCTGCTAGTCAGTGCAGGCATGATCAGTACACTTGGCAGCCAAAAGTTTCATTCATCTTCGTATAATCCGATTAGCTAAAAATTTCCAAGGTGAGCATACTTTGAGCGTTGCATGCGGAATCTACAGTACGCCTTATTTGCACACGTGTTCATATGATCCTACGGATTTTCGAGATTAGCATCAAGGATGCTATGAATTTTACAGCAGATCACGTATTGGAATGCTTTGGACTGAAATCCTGTTCAGGATAAAAATAGCCATAAATCAGCCCCATGCTTCATTAGCTTCGATGTAGAATCATTCTTCATTTATATGTTGGGGGGATCTTTGATTCAAATCCCACCCTATTTTCACGACTGTTTATTCAGACAGCTTTTTCTGAATCTAATCGAATGAAAAAGCTAGACTCATTTGTATGCTTCCATTTCCCTTGCGCAGATTTGCAAAACAAAAACATGGTTTTATACGTTATTTTTCTGAAAGAAAAAACTGATCCAGGCCTGCTTTTTATGAACGTGGGCGTTGCTCTTCCATTCTCGTACTCTGCATAGTAAAAATAGTATTTTGGGGGCTTTTCTTCTCAATCTACCATTTTCAATGTGCGTCATCCACCCCCCCCCCCAATAGCCATCGATTTTGCTATGCCTTTCTCTTTAGCCTCTGTCAGCAGTAGAGGGTAAGCTTTGAAAATCGATGCGTAAGTATTGACGCACGTACCAGCCTAGAGTTGCTGCCAGCCGAGCATATCCAGTTTCCACCTAGAGGATTCGTTCATTGGAAACGAGTGTCCCCGTTTTTCTCGTTCCTTCTATCGTCGAAGCCGGAATGACGTCAATGTTCGGAGCTTGGCTTCGTAAACAGCCATTTCACGTGACGCCATTTAGGCATTGGAGAATAGGGGAAATTGAGTAGGCGTCCGCGAAGAATTTACGTGGGCGTCCGTTCGGATTCATTCATAAGTGGGCGTTGGATGTTCTAAAACTCATTCACTGCTCATTGCAGCCGCGTCGAGTAGGAGGTTTCTTTTTCTGAACGCTAAACATACAAGCGGAGGTTGATTTCTTGATTTCGTTTTACGGAGGTAGTATATTCAGTTTATACTGCTCCATATATCCCCCGATTCATATATTTTTTCAAATATATTCTCTCACGATGGTATTGAATATGATCATGGAGAATAATATTCGTAATGTGCCGTCATCATTCACAGGCACCAGTAATTCGAGTGTTACGAACGAGAGTGAATTACGTTGTTTCGACGAATCATCGACCGCGGATAGTGGGGCGTTTAAATTACAAACGCCGACTACGAAAGCGGCGCCCGTACGTTTGGCTCATCTCGGATTAACTGTGACGGCTAACGACGAAGCGTTGAATACGCCCAGCGTCAATACCGGTAACGCCGGTGATCAGCAAAGATTCTTCACCGAATCATTCCCAGATTCTGATCTTTTACCTCAAATTACTGGTAAGCATACTTTTGCCTTTGGCTTTTTTCCCCTTCCGTCCTCGAGTACAGGATGCGAACGCTGACGTCACATGCGAAATTTGCACTTTGGAGCAAAATGAATGCTCGAGACGTTTGATTAATGCAAAGAGAAAAGCTCGCCCCTTTTCCATTC
Source organism: Discolaimus major (assembly GCA_034695185.1). Lineage (NCBI taxonomy): Eukaryota > Metazoa > Nematoda > Enoplea > Dorylaimida > Qudsianematidae > Discolaimus > Discolaimus major. The sequence goes on from JAQIWJ010000072.1 coordinate 14,168, forward strand.
CCATCCAATGCGCATAGGAGAATTTTTCAACGTGTCGATGCAAAAACAGGATATCCTAGTGTAAAACCGGGACGAAGATCCTGGTTCCTCCTCTAAAACTTGGCAAAAGCAAGGTGAAAAATTTGAATGAAAACATTTTTGACTCACAATTTGTGAGGGCCTGCTTTTGAATAAATGGCTTGCACTTTTTCGCATGAGTAAAGAGACGCCTACGTTTCCTAGACGTCTTAGTTGCATAACACAAGGAAGAAATTCCAATGAATTGACTAATAGGATTCGAAGAATGCGTGTGATTCAGAATGCAAAAATTCAGTGTCAGCGCGTGAGTCAGCGAAAGTAGGGCAGTTGTTATTGCGCAGTGTTGCGTATACGGAAGTGTAGATTTTGATTCTCGTCTTCTTTTTCAGCAAATATCGAAGCTTCGATCACGATTCCGGATCGCGGTAACGTCTCGCCGACCACGAGCGGTTCAACTTCATCAGCGGTCACTCATAAAGTCACGTACCGAGGTACAATCACGACGAACGTCAGCTTAAGCAGTACTCCGAACATTAGTTCGCCCGGATTATCGGGATTGTTTCAATTTCCCGTGGCTCAGCAACTGTTGGACATGTTGGCCACGCGCGCGACGGCCACGTTACCTCAATTGACCGTGGTCAAAACGCCAACCACGACGGAAGCGCATAACCATTTGGAAGACGTGGTCACCATTCAATTGGACGATACGGATTCGAATAGAAAATTGCCCAGCATGCAATTATTGCAACCGCCGCGTCCGGTTCAAGGCAAATTTCAACAGAAGCGGGAAGAACAGCCTTCGACGACCACAGCATCGGAGCAACCGCAACAAATGCAAGTGGTCCCGGAGAACAGTCCAGTCCGAGTCCCGAGTCGTCAAAGTCCACAACAACAACAACATCAAATGACCGTCTACACTCAACAGCAACCGTTGAATTTGGCCACGCCCACTACCACGTCGGCTGCAGCACCGTCCAAATACACGACCCAAATTCACGAGCAAGTTTATTATCAACGTTTGCCATCGACCACGGAATCGAAAGAGCAAATTCAACAACACCAACAAGCCGTTTGGACCAGTAGCAATATGGTCACTCCGGTCTCGGTTCCGCAAATGAACAGTTGTTCTTATCAATTGGTCTCGTCAGCACCGTTGACAATGTTGAATTCCAAATCGCCGCAACAGCAGCAGCAACAACAACAGCCGATGATATTCCAAACTTATCAACCGGCCTATTGGACCATGCAACCGCCCCAACATCAGCCGTCCCAACAAGCTTACATGGTCAAACAAGAACCGATGGACGAGAGCGTACATTATTCGCATTCGCCCGCCTACAGTCACCACGACAGTTTGGGCGGCAATAGTCCGGCGCCGAGAATGTACAGTAGTCCGGCACCGTCCTCTTACGCCAGTAGTCCGGCCAATTCGGTCATGGCCATCGGTGGATATCAATCGGCCGATACGCCGTTGCAATCGGGGAAAATGTTACCGTTGAAACAGAGGAAATACCCGAATCGTCCGTGCAAGACACCGTTGCACGAACGCCCGTACAAATGCCCGGTGGACGATTGCGATCGCAGATTCAGTCGTTCGGACGAATTGACTCGTCACATCCGAATTCACACCGGCCACAAACCATTCCAATGCCGAATTTGTATGCGTGCGTTCAGTCGTAGCGATCATTTGACCACTCACGTCCGTACTCATACAGGTAAGAACATATTCGATCACATTCGGGGGGAGGCCCAAGGGACATGCGTCAGTCCATATTGCGCAATTCGGAATGCAAGCGTCTAATTGGGATTCTGTTTGTTTCAGGCGAGAAACCATTCTCGTGCGAAGTTTGCGGCCGTCGATTCGCTCGTTCCGACGAGAAGAAACGTCATACGAAAGTGCATACGAAACCGAAAATGCGTCGTCCCTCGTCCAGTCGTATGAGCGGACAAACCGGGACCAATGATGAACAAGGAGTATCCACGGTTACGTCGACGGCTATTCGTCCCATGTCCGCCATTCCTCAACAACAGCAAATGATGTACCATCACGTCGTTTCATCGTCGCCGGCATCGTCCATCTCCTCGACCAGTACCGGAGCATCCACGCCCATTCACCAAATTCCTCATCAAATCGCCACTCCCACACCACCGCCGCAAAGACATTTGAATTAGGTGCAGTATAATGTATTTCGGATAAATTCAGGCTTTATTCCTGCACTCATCTCAATCCCAAATTCCAAGTTTTTCTGTATACACTGTACTTATTTGAGAGGAGAATTTTTTGTGGCCGTTTGCTCAACATTTGCAAAACGGTGTATCAGGTCCAGGTGAAAAGGCCTCTAGTTGGTAAAACAGGTCGGTGTGTACTGATTACATGCATATTTCATGCCGGTGTTTCAAAATAGCATATATTTTTTGAAATGAAGATTAGGATTAGATTATATTTTTTTGAATTGATTGCCATTCCTATGTATTATGACCATTGTGATCCCATTGCATACTTATTGATCTTGAAAAGTATTTTTTGATTGCTTTATTTTCTGTACATATATATATATATCTGTGCGAAGAAAAGTGCGATGAAAAATATTTGTCTTGGATATTGATAGCATAACAGGCCTTATTCGACGAACATGAGATAATTTATACAAGACGTGGGCAGACAATTGACGTCAAACTTGGAAGATAATTGTTTTTCGATAACGCCCACTCTGATATGATAAATTTACATTGACGTCAATATTTAGCATCTCGTCAAAGATGTTTTCATGCCCATGTTCATTGAATTAAACTTTTCCAAAAAGTGTCAACATCAAATGAAGGCTATTCGAGCAGAAATATTCACGTCTCATTATTCATGAGCATATTTGAATCAAGCATATTTCTGTACAAAATTCTTATTCAAAGATGAGCATACGCTATGCAAACTTGATAACGTGCAAAAATTCAACGATCATTTCTTATATCTAATTCCAGTCACCTGTTGAATGATCGAAGGCAGTTCTTGCGGAGGCACCCTAGCGTATTCTTTCACTTCCATATGCATGACACCGGCGCCGGATGTCAATCGACGAAGTAGCGCATTGAAATCGACCATTTGGGACAATGGAACGTTCGCCATTACGGTTCGAGTCTTTTCTTCCAAATTACTTTTCGTGTCCAGCATCTGAAATGACGAAGTCACTGCGGAGAGCGCGAGGAGGCGGAAAAATGCACGATATTTGAAAACAAGCTTACCTCTGCTCTTCTACGCAATAACTCAGCGTTCACCGCGTGATAATACGATTCTGTAACCGTCGTTTCCAAATACACCATCGGTTCCAGAAGGCTGCAATCGGCTTGCTTCAATGCTTCTTTCAAGCAGACGCTGGCGCACGCACCGATTAACGTCGACGGGCAACGTCTGCTCGTTTGTAAATCCAACAGGACGACGCTGACATCCTGAAAATGGTGGATTATTAGCTAACTTGCACGCGAGAAGATCGATCAACGCTAACCTGTACGGGTCTCCCGAGAACGGGTCCATTGCCCAACGCGTGAAGACATCCTTGGAACGCAGCGTCCATATAATTTTCGGGTAATTTCTCCAAATAATTCTCCCCAACCACGTGCCTCAATTTCAACTTCTTCAACGGTCCGGATCCGGGTTTAGCCGGTTCCACACGCAAACCGATGGTCACTTCGAAATTCTCCTTCTTCTGTTGCTCTTTGACGACCGATTCTTTCAACGTCTTGTACGCTTCGCCGACGCCGGAAATGCTTTCTCGATAATTGATTTGTAACGGCCCCAAGAAGACGTCCAATTTGTATTCTTTCAATAATCGATCTCTGATGATCTCGATATGCAATTGACCCATGCCTTCCATGACGGTTTGTTGATTCTCCGCATCTTCGACGAATCGTAAACTAGGATCCTCGCGTGCCAATTGTTGCAACGCTTGTTCGAATTGAGCCGTCTGTCTGTAGCTGGGCGCTTCGATTGAACAGAAGAACACCGGTTCCGGTGCTCGAATACTGGCCAGGACTAATTTTCCGCGTTGACTGCTGTCGATCTCGTCCAGAGTTTCGGCGTCTTCGGCAGCATTGCCTACAAAAAAACGGGATCACGTAAACGAGTACAGTATGCTAAGCATACTGTAGCAACTGCAGCCGCACTCACCTTTCTTAGCATCCTTCCTTCGATCGTTTTCGAATAATTCAGCCGCTTTTCTAACCGCCTCTTCCGATTCCACGATAGTATCCCCGGTGAACGAAAATTTCAAATTCGGTACGACGGCGATATTTCCAGCAGCCACTTCACCGACGTCCTCCATTTCATCGCTGTGTGGAACGCAAACACGTTGAATCGCTTCGGTGCATCCTCGGGTGGCATTGTAGATTTTCATTCCGGCTGCCAAACGTCCCTTGTAAATCCTGACGAACGTCAACGCACCGTGATGTCGATCGTGAATAATTTTGAATACCAATCCGCACAGTTCGTCGGCGCCGTAATATCGCATGAAGGCGTGTTCTCTTTCGTCCGGACTTGGCAAATAATCGCAGATCGATTGCAGTATCGGTTGGACGCCTTTATTGCGGGATGAAGCGCCGCATAATATTGGTGCCAATTGCCGCTTCAACGTGGTCCGACGCAATGCTGAGATGATATCCGTGGTAGAAATACGACTGTATGGATCATCGGATTCTTGCGCCAATACGGTGTCCGCCAATCGATCGTCGTGTTGAGCCACTTTTTCGATCAATGCCCGTCGATGGCGTTGCAATTCGTCGAATTGAGGTATTTGAGGCTGAAAATGACAGTTTTCAGGCACTGCAATTCAAATCCAAAACAGTGCTTACTGTAATCGGAGTTTTCTTGTAAACCTTCCCATCGGCATCGTCCGGCCATTCCAATAATTCCATATTGATCAAATCAGCGACACCGCGAAATGATTTGCCCTGACCGATCGGTGTTTGCAACATGACCGGATCGATTTTCAATTTCTCTTTGATCGTCGATACGCACATGGCGACGTCCGCGTCTGAAATAAGGATCATGGTCAGGCCATCGAAAAACCAGACTGGTTTGCTTCGCTTACTTGGCTTATCCATTTTATTCAAATAAACGATCGATGGAATCCGGAATCGATGCGCTTGCCTCCAAACGGTCACAGTTTGGGCTTCCACACCGGCCGACGCGTCCAATATGGTCACAGCACCGTCCAATACGCGAAGGCATCGTTCGACCTGAAGAATGATCGCGTTTCAGAATTGCGCAATCTTCACGATTGCTGCTAAACTCGCCTCCAAAGTGAAATCCACATGGCCAGGAGTATCGATCAAATTCAATCGATGCTTATTGTAATAGAAGGTGATTGCTGCGGATGTGATGGTGATCCCTGAAATTCATGGCGTATACAGTGATCATTCACACAAGTGATTATCACATTTTTACCTCTTTCCCTTTCCTGTTCCATGTAATCGGTTACCGTACTTCCACTGTCCACGTCTCCCATGGATCGGGTGAAGCCGCAATAATAAAGCATCCTTTCCGTGGTGGTTGTCTTGCCTGAAATCAATCGATGATCAACCGATGATCTGATCAAGAAATCAACATAATTACCTGCATCAATATGAGCAATAATCCCGATATTTCGGATCTTTTTCATATCCACTTTCTCCGATTTGAATTTCTGTTGAAATCCGGCCGAGGTCGATGGCGCATTGGATAGATGACGCCTGAACACGCAGTGAACGTGATCGATATCCCTGAGCTTGTTGATCCATTTTCGTAGATAAGGGAATCGTGACATTCTTGCATGAAACCCTGAAAGAAAAGGCATCAATACATCATCCTGATCAGATTATTACAATGACAAGAAAAATTGATGATGTTATCATCATGATGCATAAATGGACCATAATTCTTGTGAGAATTTATTCACATGCACATTGCCAGTGATCAGCTAACATAAATACGAATATCGTGCAGTGAAATATTTATCACAGTATGCACACAAGAACCTTACAAAATTGCCGGCAGGGAACTCGTGCTACCATCTTCATATCACAGGACTTGATTTGGCTAATATCCAGTGATAACATACCATCAATCCGATGCTACGATATTCAATGCTTTCAGCTCCTTTAGCTTATTCTGCATTAGAGTCTTGTATACTTGATCGGAACCGGCCCAATCCGCTTGGATATCCGTACAAAGCGATGAAAATAAGCGTTGCAATTGATGCGATTCGTCCATTTGAGATTCGACCAACGATTCCAACGTCGGATTGAAATAATCGCTACGTTCGTTCAAGAATTTGCCACCGTCCGTCGATAATTGCTCGTTCCATTGGAAGAATTCTTCTTTCGCGTATTCGTGGGCTTTCTGATGCTAAAAAATCAAGGGCAATAGAGATCAGATCATTATGAATATAATGAAACCGTACCTGTTCGTATTTACTTCGATTAGACGGGGTCTGCTCTCGTTCTTTGAATTTCTCCGCTTTCGCCTGCTCTTTGGAGCATTCCTGAAAAGACAGGCGTTCAATTCGCATAATTAATCAGCCAGAATTCGGCTTACAGCCAAAAATAATCTTACCTGCGCATGATTCTCCCATTTCTTCAGTCCATTTTGCCACGCCGAAAATGCGGTCGAATATTTCTTGACTGGCTCGGTGAGGACTTGATTGAAAACTTGAAGCTGAAAAAGGGAGTGCATTGTACTATAATTTAGCAGCCATATTTAGCTTGATGCACTTACATTTTCCATTCGTATCTTCTCCGCATCGTTAGCCGCTTTTTGCCACGATTCGCCCATTTTCTGCAACGTTGTACCGGTGGGAAATCCGGATGATAGCAAATTCTGGGGAATTCGGATTTCGCATTTGTTCAAAGCTAAAAAAATCCGCACGTGAGCTGATGATTGGATAATATAAAATGCGGCTTACCGATCAATGCATTGCCGTATTCTTTGCAATCGTGGGAAATCTTTTTACACGTTTTCTCCAATTGGGACATGTCGGATCTTTGACGCTCGAAATCTTGGGCTTCCTAAAAATCGTGAATTTCAATTTTCTGAACAATTAGCAGGGTAATAGCGATACCTGTGGCGTCAGGAGCTTCTGCTTAGCATAATTCTGCTTCGAAAATGGATTCCACATTTTTTATCGATCCAAGATATCACTGGAATATGACTGGGAATTTAGAAATTCTTCTAAACATCGGTATTTGGGTATTTCCGAGAAAAACCGCGCGTAGCAGACAAAATTCACGTGACCGGCAGGAAAAGGCGGAGTTCCAAATATGATTGGCTAATGTTTCGTGCACTGATTAGAACGGTAAATTTCAGGAAATTACTGTGGTTTCATCATGCAAGTCGTGATCGGGTATTAGAAATTATCGATCATCAGCTCGTGATCAGCTGTTATGCTTCAATGCTAGCTACGTAGATATGAGCGAAAATATTTCACATCTGAATCATGACGTTACTCAACGCCTTCAAAAGCAATTTTTCATTCCAGTTCTCAATATGTGCATTAGCTCGTGCAAATCAACGCCTCATCATTCGGACACCAAACAAGAAAAATAAATGTCAGTCACAAATGTATATGTATGCAGAATACTGATCAAATGGCCTCTTCTATGATTATTCGAATAGTTTCCCTCGGTTTGCCATTGCAATCACTGCCATCCCACATGGCGGTCGTATTTCGATGCTTTTTCACATCTACAGTAGGCGAAATACTACTGGTTTTCGTTGGCCGTGCTGATAATCGATTTTGATCAGTCGAATTCTCTCGATCAGCCGATTGATCAGCGGATAGAAATAGACTATTCCGGTGTTGACTGGACGAAAAGAATTGATTCGAAAACGGTGACAATCCGCAATGACTTTGCTCAGCTTCCGTGGCTTCGTTCGTGGCCACTCGTCTGAGATGATCCTCGTACAACGGTCTACAGTAACCGCCGAACGGCCAATCCACGAATCTGGAGCCCATTTGAACGCACAGTAATCGTCGGAACGTTTCGTTCAGACACAAATAAACCAAAAACGGTGCGGCCGAATTTAGAATAGCCAAGAAATTAGTGACCACATTTACGGTACATAAACTGGCGTTCTGTTCCAACGTTGATCCGCGAACGGCCGCAGCCGCGAATACGATTAATCCGGGCGTTTGTAAAGCCAACGTGCATAAAGTAGTGGCGATTGTGATTCGTAAAACGCACCGTCTCCTTTCGCTGAATCGTTGTCCGAGGGGTTTTTTATTAAAATTATATCCAACCAACGAGCTGAATATGGCCATGAATAGTACGGGCAGGCTGATCACGGCCAATGCGTGCAGGAAGAAGTAGGCTCGTTCGTAATGATGATAAAACCATCCGTCACGGATCACCATTTGATATCGATGACTGGGCGGACACGTGGGGAATCGTTCGACGTCCCTTGTTATCGGGTAAGCCACGTGCAATAGACCCGATCCGATCATTAAACACACGATCACCATGTAAATCGTTCGACGTTTCGACCAACGTCGAAAGCTCATTGGAAAACTCACGCAAATATACGTTTCTAATATAATGGCCAATGTGCACCTGGAAAAAATGCGCTTATCACAGGCATACTGTAGATATAATGTGATTATTGGGGATTGATTATGGGTGCATCTCAAGGGATCGACTTGAGCAGATACGCCTCATTAATTTGCATTACAGTATGCCAGCCCCTGTCTCATCAGAATCAAGCCAGAAATTTTCCATGCTGTACTTTCCAGCGTGGACAAGAATGATCATGACTTTCACAAAAACAATTGAGCCGATCTGTGCATTAACAAAATTTATCTCAAAAAATACTCTACAAGACATCCAAAACAGCATGTATCCATTTTTCTCATCCAAATTGACATGGTTGTCAAGATTTTTCCCACGCAATAAATGACATGTGTACATTTGGGAAAAATCAACTGCAATCCGAGAAGCTTTGGTGAAAAAGTATAGCCATGTTTAGATTGTCCTCTTTGAAAAGGTCACAGCACATTTTTTTCTGTTTACTCTTCTGGTGCATTTCGTTTGAACGAAAATCGATGGCTCAATTAGGCGAAATGTCATCATTGAGATAATATGTACATGAGAAAATATCAATTGTCTAAACATGGATGGGAATATATTCATGAGGCTACATCAGGTTTTTTCGTACTCGGATGCAAGTACATAAAAGAACAGAAATTCTTTGGACATTGAACAAAATGAATGTTGAGGAGGCGTGTATGCAATTATCATGCTTACATGCAAAAATTTCATGCGTAAGAACAGGAAGAATGATGCGAATGAAGTGCTTCTCTGTAAAAGAAGCCCACAAGGTCCCTGACTAGGTCAGCTGCCAGACAAACCTAATAATCAGGTTTCTATGCAAGGCGTGAATGACCTTTATTCAATTATCTTCTCAAGACAGAACTATGAAAACATATTTATTGCCACCTACGCAGTCCTGATGAATCCAGGGCTCGTATTCATCTCCTGGAAGATCCAAATCGGATCCGTCCTATAGTTATAACATTGCTTGATCAGGATCTAATCCTGATCTTCAAGTTGAGGATTCTTCATCTCCTCTGTTGCAACTGTTCAGGGTCTTCTACTTGAAAACCGTCAATTTTTCGATGGGTGAAACGGAGTATAGACTAATAAGCTCATAAACAGCTGCTGCTCGAAGATAAAAAACCCCCGAAGGGATGCGTTCGAAGCTCACGAGAATAGGCGAAAGAACATTTTTTCTCAGCCGCTTTCTTTTAGTTCCTCATTCTAGTTTACCAATTAGATTAGGGCTGGCTAAGATTATTGCATCTGTGTTTCCGGATGCGCCCAAGATTGGAAATGCATGTGAATGAGACAATTTACTCGCGTGGTCTGAATTCGAATGAGAATTTGTGGATTAGGAAGAAACAAGGGGTTACTGTAGGATCTACAGTGAATAACGCAATCATGTTCCGCATTCGAGTGTTTGTTTGGCTTACCAAACGGCAAGACTATCGAAATAATTGGCCAAGAATAAAGTGTACGGTCGACTTTTCCAATACACGTCTTGGAAGGGCGAATTTTCGGCGACGAAATAATGCAACATTTCCATAGCCAAACAACATGCGAAGGCTAAATTCGCTTGAGCTTTTACGGCTAGTAATAATACGGTAGCCGCGCTTTTCAAATATCTCGATCGATACACGGCTAACGTAAGAGCATTACCCAAAATGGCCAGAATTAGTACCATCGGGAACAGGTATTGGAATACGAACGATTTCCAATACGTGCATTGATCAGCTTCCGACATGTACAAATCGTCGTGCGGACACCCGGTATTCGTATGAGACACGGAGAATGTTTTCTCTATCATCTCGGATTGAAAACTCGACTCCGTACTAGGCTTACGGATGTTCTTGAATTCCTGGATCTTCTTCTTCAACGTTTCCCTAATATCGTCCGTACTGGTATTGGCGTATTTCGAATGCTCTTCCGAATTCACGCTGACGGATACTGTAGAACCGGTGGATTCGTTTTTAGCCGCATTCATGGCCGCTCGATTCTTGGATATGACCTTTATGAGACGTTGTAAAAGGAGAGCGTGACCTTGTTCGTGAACCGATGGTTTATATACGATCTCGTCCAGCGACGAGATTTCAATCTCGGCTCCAATTAGTAATGGACATGTGAAAAGTAGAAAAAACGTCCAGCATAAAATGAGCGCTTTTAAAGAAGACGGACTACGAAGAAGCTGAGGACAGAAGAATCCGCTTCTCGTCCTTCTTCGATGGCTAGTAGTCGTTTTCTGGTCTATTAGTAGTAGAGTTAATGAAATTCCATTTTCTCCATGCCATTCGTCAATAATCGACTCCATTTCACCGCTTTGCCCACCTGCACGCACTATTCCCACCCCCTTGTTCTAACCTCTCGAATGCTTACTAGCAAGCAAGAGTGGAAATTCGCTCAAATCCTTCTAGCCTGCTTCAGTCGGGCGGCATAAGCTTTCTGACGTATTCATGAATCCTTTCGTCGTCCGAAAATCATGAGAATCCACATCCAAGCACTCCTGTTTTTCGGATCCTCTAATCACTGAATACAGGAAAATGCATAAAATACTGATAATGACATAATGAAACGCAAGGGGGCGTATGGGTTAATCGTTTCCGATCTTTTCAGACACACCGACTACGCGTGCATGAGTATATTGGAAGCGAAAAAGGAGGATATGGATAATGAACGTGTCCGTAGTATGGAAATCGTATCCTTCAATTCCAATCCATACCACACACACGCACGCTTCATTGCGTCAATTGAATGCATAAATGTCAATTACCAATACAAAATTCATACATTTCCTATATCGACTAGCCACGGGGCGTTCTATGAAGACAAGTATACTAGGAATGGAGCTTTTCCAAATAGCACGCGCTTCTAGGCTTTTCCCTTCAAGGCTTTCTACTGTTTTCCCGGGCAGAAAATATAGGAAACGAACAAAAACAAGGGCTAAATTGAGTCAATCAAGCCTCGTTTCGGGCGAACAGAAACCGTGAATATTCAATTCTCTAGATCATCCCCCGATGTATTGGGTCGTGAAATTGCTTTTTCAAAAAATACACTGGCTAAATCCAGCCTCCATTCGAGATGAAGCGTGAAAACAAGGCCTTTTTTCTAGAAGGCATCCGATGGTGGTCGAGTGCGGTTCAATTTCTGTCCACTAAATTATGTTACCATCTAAAAAGCGTGCTAAAAATGACGCGTTCAATTTACATTTCTCTCCGTGTGGAAATGTATAGAACCCCCTGCACTGGGAGTTTCAAGGCTTGTTTCCATTCGAGAATCTCGTGCATTTTTTATGATCAATGAATGTTTTTGTATCTGCTTTAAATTTCCACCGTGTAATATGAGAAGGGTAATAAGTTTCTTTGAAGATAGCTCCGTGTTTGTACAAGGGAATCGATACAGGCACCAGAGCAGCCTCTGGGGGGGGGGGGTATGGGCGTACTGTAATTCTAAGCATTCATGATTATATCAGATGAAAATTAAGACGGATTAGATTGATGCCACGAATAAGCAGGCACGCTTTCTTTTATGGATTGATGAAATTTAGAATGCTCATATTGAAAGCCATGTTTACGGTTCATAGGGATCAGAAAGATCAAGACACGCGTGGGCGTGTTGACCAAAGTGATCACAGCAATTCCAAAGATCGTAACCTTTTGGAGCTGAAAACTTATGACGTGATAACGAAGCATCCAATTGATATGACACGTTTGAAACTGGTTTGAAACCAGCTAAACAATTATCGATTTACGATATCGCGATCAGCATGTGATCATGAGATACAGAAGCCCCAAACTCCGGATGATCCTGACATACTGAATTCCCAGCATCATATAACATTAATAAAGTATAGAATATTCGCGTAAATACGCTTCTTCATGAAAACCAAAAAGTCAATTTTGAAAATGCTATTATTACTAGGCCAAGCATTGGGTGATACGGCAGAGAGAAAGCGAATATAAGCTATATTGATCATTAGATTTCTATCATTTTCATCATCATCATCAAATTACCGACAGTGGATAACGTTGATGCCACCAATCGAAAACGGCTACTTCTTGAACGCTGTCCAATACCGCCACTTCTTTAGGTCCACTCGATTTGGCCGATACCGATTTGCCGGCACCGGATTCGGAAAATATCATGCGAATACGATGACTTCGCATATCACTGCATAACGAGATGTTCAATTCCGATAAACGCCAACCGAGAACCGTTGGAACTTGCGTATACTGATGACACGTAACCTGAAAAAAGCGATTATAGCTTAGTTCTGATGTATGGTCTACATGCTTTCGCAGAATGCTTTACTATGGTGCAATAGCCAAAAAAGCTCTTACCTTCAGAACGCAACATCCATCTTCCAAGTTGGCCCAGGTATCATCCAAATAATCCAACGACGCATTGCCCACAGGACGACTTCTCGCATTAGCCATTTGAGCCGATCTCGAAATTGACGTTGTTCTAATTTGTCGACCATGGAATTTGAAATAGAATCTCCAAACGGTCTTTCCGCTGTCTTGATGTTGGTCCCACCATGTCGACTCGCACGTGCCACGATACAACTTGGCTACGGCATCCGTGCTCAAACTGACGCCTGAAAAAGGCAGATTTAGCCAACCAGAATGCATAATATTGGAAAAAGCTTACCAGATGAAACGCGCGATCGTTCCAAGAATTTTCCATAAGAGCAATAAAGCGCTTTGATGACTCGAGTACGCAATCCATACGGTCTCTGTAACGCCAATGGTCGGAATGGTTCTGGGACATTGATCGCCCTTGGATCGTAGAATCTGAAATACAAATGGCTAGTCAATACAAGGAATATTCGCAGCCAAACAGCTGACTTACCGGCGATAAAGTTGACGCCAGAATCGGCTACTACGCGTCACTTGATATGATCGACGACAAATCAACGCGAATCGTCCAACATCCTCCGGTCGAATATAGTCGGAGATCAAGAACCATAAGTCGATTGGATAACGATAAGCATCCACGGTTAAATCTTGGCCATCGGATGTGAAGGCGGACAGCGGTTTTCGACGATTTCTCCTTCCCGTTGACACGTTCTCATCGCAATCATCCACAGCCGTAATTTGAACTTCCTCTTCTTCATCAGATTGATTTCCTGCCCCGGTTGTTGTAAGATCATCGAAGAAATCTTCCTCCTCGCATTCCCACCAATGCCGCGTTTCACGAATGGTTTTGGCTGAAATAAGGCATCATCTGTAGCAAAGCAAGGTAAAATTTAAATTTACGTACCTGATGCATTGACCACTTTCTTCGAAACACGGCTTGAACCGGCCGAAGGAAGGGCAGCATGAGCGAAATCCGTTAAGCGAAGGTCTGAAAAATAAATGGTCACTGTACAGAAATTTCAGCTTTCATATATATCTCAAAAAATGCTTGTCATGTGATTGCAAAAAGACGGAAGCTTTTCGCAGCAATTTCCTAGCAATTTTTCATCAAATGCAAAAGCATCAGAGCATTTCAGCTTACCGGCTTCCAGGACGCCTGAAGAGGCTCCCCTTTTTCCCTTATTCTCCAATCTCGGCATAATGAACGAAATATAGCAGCAACGACTACCGGGATCAGAGGGACAGGGAATGCCATACCAATGAAAATAAAGATAGAATAAATTCACAATTTCTATTCAACGTACCACTCGATTGCTCCGCCATCTTTTACAAGATGACGAAATTTTCCAACGTTTTGCCCTCGTGGCCGGAATTTTGGGAAATTGATTCGTTTTGACGTAAGCTTGCGCACATTTCGATTGATGAAAACGCGGGAATTTTAAATCGGTGCATACGAATACATTGGCCAGAGGGAAGCGGTTACAGTATGCCGCCTATCTTATCTTTCCTATTAAAATCACGAAAATCTAAATCATAGTATTTTACAGGCGTAAGCCGGAACTTGATTGCGTTATTCGTGTAATTTTGATTAAAAAGCTGATAATACTGCAATCAAAAATATGGTCCTCATGGATTTTGAGAGAGAAAATGCAATTTTCTCATTCGCATTTTGATGTGTAAAAAATGAATTTTTCGAAGATACTATCAGTCTTTTTCGCATCTCCCTTGAGGGCATTGATTGTGAACGAATGTAAAATGTGCGTGCACAATGCATCAGTCAAGAATTTTTCCTGAGACCAAAAAAGGTGGGTCAATTGGGAAAAGCTTGGTTCCATAAATTCTCCCTGACTACCCCAACTGGGTAATCATTGTCACGTAAGGTGAAGTGGACTTTCTTGAGAAGTTTTTGCTTTTCTCACGAGTGAGACCGAGAATAAAAGAATGCAATATCAATATATCGACATCACAGCTATTGGGTTCAGGTGCTTTCCTAACCAAAGACCCTCGAAAACAGTCCCCAATTTGATCCTTAGCTGGAGTCGCGTTTTAGGGGGGAACCCCTGGATGCGTTCTTCCTCAGTTTATGCTAATGCTTTTCCTGCCATTTCCGTTGGCGGCTAGATGAGGGGAAAAAACTCCGGGATCTATTAACAATCCCTCAGGGAATGGGCGTTTTGTCGGCTCCCCTGGAGGAGAAATTATTTTCAAATTCGATACGGCAAAGGCTATTGGCGATTTTCGCCTATCCTTTCATCATTGCCGAGATGATTGCTTTTGATGAGGAGAAATTTTCGTACTCGTGAATGGTCTCTAAATGAGCGCGTGGAGGGATTTTGATGAGATTCCACTATGTACTTTTCGGATATAAGATTCATGAGTATCTTATGAACGATGCTCGTCATCTTTGATGATGAGCGTATACCTTAAAAATTGCATTCTGAAGAAATATCACTCGTCATTCATGTTTGATGAACGAGTCCAAAGAGAACGAGATGTTTAAAAATGTGCACGAAATTATCATCCGTCTCATTGCGCACACTCCGATGGAGGCCTGTTTGAACAGAGGCAGGGACTGAATTTTGATAATATTCTCCAAATATGAGCATTTGAAAAGATGATATTGTTGCTTTAGCTTGCCACTGATAAAAACGGCCATCGTAATTGTAGCTTGATCTTTTCTCTCCGTTTTTCCACTGGGGATTTGTATTTTAAATTGCTTTTAGCTAGATTGTTCCATTCTCTTCCTCCATCGAATTGTAAAAGTCAATCTGTTGAGAAAGCATTGATCCGTATTAGTCTTACACCACCTGAACGTATTCATGCGAAAAACATTACCCTCCCTAGATCATAGATATATGTAATCACATTTTTATACGTGATCATAGCGTTGACCCAGTAGAAATGGGAGAAGGCGTTTTAGCCAAGATTACCCCCGAGGCAATGGGTGATATTCCCAATGCGTTGAGATGATTTTCCGAATGGATTGATTTCGGCTTTATTTGATTTAGGATCGAAATTGCACATTCTTCAAGCCAAGCCGCCCTGTTTGATTGAGAATGAAACCGAACACGCTCGAGTCGGAGTCCATTAGAATTAGTGGAATAAGATAAAGGAATGCTCATTTTATGACCCCCGCATATCCGGCCCTGTCTTCGATTACGTCGTGCATAAAATTACCGTTGGAAAAAGGGAAAGGGGGTAGAAAAATCATGTGCACAAATTTAACTTCCAATTGGATAGATCAAGCCAATGATATATTCACCGTTTCCTGCAGCGTACCGTCCATATTACTCAATATTCTCGTCCTGTATATCGCGTTGAGATACGTGGATTTTCATACGAAATTGAGTCAATTATACGTTGTCAATATGACCGCGTCCGATTTGGTCTACGGTATTATTTACATGTTCACTAAACCGTGGCTGGCTTGTTTTCCCGCTTGGCTCTGCGCGATTTACTACATCCTCCTGTGGAGTAGTCAAATCGGACAAGTATTCTTTCTCTTGTTCTTGAATATCGATAAATTCATCAGCTTATCAGCACCGTTACATTATAATATTTACGTGACCGAAAAGAGAGTCTGGTGTTTGTGGACTACGTTTTGGCTAATCCCATTATCGCATAGCTTATCCGCTTATTTCGGTCCTTGGCTTACGACGCCCATGCCGGATATCCCGTGTAAAGTGCGTATACATCCCATTTATTACGCGTCGACGATTCTCGTATTTTTCGTCGTCCCATTGACAATATCGGCCATGATCAGCGTGTATATTTATTTGCTGGCTCATAAGAAAAGTTGGCCCATGCAAGCCGGTTCGGTGGAGGAACGTAAAAAGAAACATTTGAAACGGGTGTTTTTCGTATTCAGTTCAACTTTATGGTCTACCATCACCATATTACCCTACAGACTGGCTTACTGTATTCATACGTTCGCGTGCGTTATGCCGTCCTCCGGCGGAAGTAGTATGGATTTTCCCTTGAATTTCACAATGCCCTCGGAGAATAATGGAAGTTTATTATTCGAAAATGTAAATTCAACACTGGACGAGCTGGATAGGCCTGTCAATAGCAGTAGCGGAGGTTTCTTATCAGCCATGTGCGATAGTGCCGAGATAAATATATTGATTTATATACTTTTCGGCTTGCCTCCATTGGGAGCCGTCGTGAATCCGATTATCACGATTGTCACGCAAAGATTTTATCGAATTCGAGCAGCCAATTTGTGGATGTCCTGCGTAAAATCATGCTTTCGCAATCGATTGCCCAAATGTTTGGCATCGAAATGTTGTATGGATGGGGTCGGAGGAGAGGATAGAACCAATACGTACGAATCGTCCAGATCATCGATTAATGCGAAAAAATCCATTGCGGCGAATAAAACTAGCGGTGTCAATGTGCCATTATTGGTCACGTGTAAAGAAAATGCATCCGGAAGAGATGTGGTTGTTGAAGCATTGACTTCGAGCAAAGCATTCCAAGTTCTGTGATAAAAATTCAAAACGAGCTTTCATGTTGTGATCACTTTTTTCATGTGCAATTTGGTACATTTTTGAAAATGCAAATTTTTGCAAAGTGCTCGCAGATTTTTGAAGCAATGAACATAATTTAGCTTCCAATAGTTTCCATCTTGCGTAATCATTCAAAAATGTCCAGATTTTTCATAAAATTTGCGGCCTTGAATTTACAGTAATCCACCGTTCTCACCGTTACAGTATCCCGGCATCGAAATTCGAGTAAACTCCGCCCCGACCGCTTACATCAAATCGACACCACGTGTGCGCATTCGACCTTAAAGTGCAGGAAAAGTAAAAAATAATAGAAAACATGGGAAATTTTCAGTTTTCTTTGGCCTGCCTGATTCTAATAATTTTCAATCAATGAAGTTGTGAAACATTTTGAAAGTGCCTAAATTATGTTGCCGAGTGGTGGATATTTCAAGAAATTTCTGTGTCCGGACGCAAAAACCGGATGTGATCGTCCTTATTGTCAATTCGGTGGACATTCAGCGGATTCCGTGAATTGTGAGGATTCTTCTTTTTATTCGATTACTAATCCCGTATTATCATCGTCGACCAATGGAGATAGTATTCCCGTGTCTATTGTGCAAAATGGAATGATCGAAGTGGAACAAGAAGACGATGTACCTTCGTATTCGACCGTTCCAACTGAACATTTCCAAGGGTATCAAGGATATTTTGCCGCTTCATCGCCACCGCCTGCTTCTGCTGCATCGAAACGAGGATTATTACCAACACCAGCAACCGTTTCGTCGTCTATTCGTCCTGCTCGACCGACCGGACATCAAAATCAACAGAATCGTTTTCATCGTGGTGTTCATCATCAGCAGCACAATCGAAATTTGCAATTGAAAATTCCTGCACCACCGGCGGCTACTGAATCCCGTCAACCGAATGTACCGCAGAAAGAAGGGAATTTGAACGTTTTGGCTCGCGATTTGGCCGCTATTAATAATGAAATTGAACGGTTGCAAAAGAAATTGCATACTTCCGCTGATTCGGTTGAATCCGAAGATGAAGGTGGAATGGACAATAAAATTGATCACGCTACTGCGGCTGGTGATGATGGCTATGATCCGGAAATGCCAACAGCTAAAGTAAGTCAAGTGAAATTTTACTTGCATGCTTTCCTGATAACTTCATTTTCTAGCGCATCCGGTACGAAGGCAGCCGTGATCACGAGTCAACCAATTCGTCAGACGAGCAATATCAACCAACGCCAGCAACGTCCAGTTCATCTTCATCAAAATCATCAGCCTACAGGCCAACTCCAATCGGTCAATTGAAGAAATTAGGCGTCAAAAGCAACAAATTATTAAAGGATACTTGGGCGGCGGCGGAGACGGTTTCTTTGCCAAAGAAAGTCAAAGCGGTGGGAAAAACTATACGCTCGAAATCTGCGGCGCTATTGGAGAAGAAACGAGAGGTTCCCAAACTTTCTGGGCCAGCGGCCAGTGTTGCGGATTTATTCGGCGATGATTCGGATTCCGAGGCTGATTCAAGAAGCTTCGCGGCTAATCGTCAGAAAGTTGCTGCGAAGAAGACGTCCGCCAGGAAGAGCAAAGATGAACCGGATGATATGGCGTCAATGATCGACGATTTTATTGCTCCAACTGCGAGTGCACCATATCAGCATCGTGAAATCAAGAAGGAATTTTCGACCGCATCCGACGACATTCCAACAATCAAGAAGAAACGTGTGGTTGAACATTCGGAATCATCGGTGGAAGCAACGAAGAAACTTCGAGAAAGCGGCGGGCAACGAAGCAAGGGGAACTTATTGACGCCAAGAGAACAATTGGAATCGCGATTTGCTCAGTTGAAGAAAGCGGAAGAAGAATTGAAATTGAAACAACGACATCTAAACGACGAGCTTAAAAAGCAAGAGGTATGCTACTGAAGTTCTCTGATAATTTCGTATTACTAATTTGCGTTTCTTTTTTAGGCTGTTGGTCATTCATCGAAGCAGACTGTAAACGGGAAAACCAAATCTATTCCGGTAAGCGGTGCTTCGTGATTTGGGATTTTATGTGAAAACTGAGCCTGGATATCTTTCAGGCAGCTAGTGCATCATCCGAAATTGCTACTCATCCCAAAGGCGAAAAGCGGATTGCCCGATTACCAAAATCAGCGTCTCTCGGATCATCGGAATCTGCAGTGGCAAC
Organism: Discolaimus major; assembly: GCA_034695185.1. NCBI lineage: Eukaryota > Metazoa > Nematoda > Enoplea > Dorylaimida > Qudsianematidae > Discolaimus > Discolaimus major. The sequence goes on from JAQIWJ010000072.1 coordinate 33,776, forward strand.
GGTATGTTTTTTCTCGCCTTGAAGTATTTCATTAAATCAATGCATTATTTCAGCATTCCTCGCAACGACCGACCGTACCAGTGGAGATCGGAGGCAAAGTGCCGTCGAAAGTTCGTCAGCAGTACCTGAATTTAATGGTCGACGAATACCTGAAAGCGTTGAGCGAATCAGAAGCTTATCAGAAGGTACGAAAGCAGTAATTTTTCGAGCATTTTTATGATAAGCGTAATTTTAGGCAGTGGAAGAAGAACGAGCCGTTTTTTTCAAAGCCACATCGAAGCAAGGCTACGTGAACGCCGTTGCGTGCTCAATAAAGAAAATTCGCGACGGTTTTTCAATTCCGACTATCACCGACGTTGAACAAGCTACGAAAAGACTCCTTTCCGGAATTAGCCACACGGCTGTCCTCGGCGGGAAAGGGGCCGCCAAGCATACGTATACAATCAGCCGATCCGGATCAGCAGCCGCAACAGCAGATCGCCAACTGTTAACGAAAATGTTGTCAGGTAAATTTGGATATGTGCTTTTTCGAGATGTTCGCTTCATGGATGCGTATTTTCAGGCGAACCCCTGTACGAGGCGTTGCTTCCATTCGTCTTGACCATCGATCAGCAATGTTCAAATGGTTATCCGAGGCCGGATCTACTGAATCATGGTGGTGCGGTTTATTATAAGGAAGAAATCAAGAAGATGTACGTCGATGATGATGGTAAGCAGTTTTGATTATAACCAATAGAAGCGGTACAGAACGTTGGAATTTTCAGACTCGAAACGAGTATGCGTTCGATGCGGTCAATTCTATCATCTGACGCCTGATGGAAAATACGCTCGGCAAGACGAGTGTTTCTTTCACTGGGGCCGAGCATGGAAGAAACGAGGTAAGCCTATTTGATCATTAGTGAAGCGGTGTGGAACCATTCTTGTGTTTCAGTTCCCGGAAGCGGTATGGAATTGCGGTATAATTGTTGTCAAGGCGATATCAATTCGCCCGGATGCTCGTTATCGCAGTACCACGTCAGTGATCGAATGCCCCAGAGCGCCTTGAACGGCTACGTCTACACGTCCGACTGGTCTAGCGGAGAGCAGAGGTAAGAATCAGAAGATATAGTCCAAACCATGGACCCGAATACCATTCAATAATCACAGTAATTTTTTTCAGCTCATCATTTCGGGCGGCTTACGCGTTGGATTGTGAAATGATTTATACGACCGGTGGAAATGAATTGGCTCGAGTCACGATTGTGAACGATCGTTCGGAAGTGGTCTATGAACGCTGCGTACGACCGGAGAATATGATCTTGGATTATAACACCCGATTCAGCGGTTTGACGGAAGAGATATTGCGCAATGAAGCAACCTCAACGTTGGAAGATGTACAACGCGATTTGGCCAGTATAATCAATTCGGAAACAATCCTGATCGGTCATAGTTTGGAAAGCGACTTCAGAGCTTTGAAGGTAAGCGAATATCTTTGGATAAGCTGTGATGTTCACTAACATCCTGATATTTCTTCCAGCTTGTCCACGACAAAGTCATCGACACGTCCATCGTCTTTCCGCATCGCCTTGGTGCCCCGTACAAACGCGCGTTGCGAAATTTGGCGACAGAATTCTTAAAGAAATTCATTCAAGACGATTCGGACGGTCATGACAGCAAGGAAGACGCCACGACGTGTATGGAATTGATGAGATGGCGGCTGAAGCAAGATAGTGGTCGAGGCAAATGAATATGGATATCGACATTGGTCGTTTAAAGAATTCCAAAGGTAATTTCGGCTGATGATGATTTTTGTGATACGATTTTACTGTGTATGTATATATACCATAGTAACCAGATGGAATTATTTTGTCGAAAATTATCCAATGTACAGTATCTGTATACTCCTCAACTAGATGTGATGTGTTTATGTGCAAATTTGACATTGGGTATTTGACTATTGTGAAAGGATTTCCTTGTGATTGAGTTTGGTAAAATATATTTATCATCGATATTTTTTGATCTCTGTTATTCAGTGATGCCTTATTGGCACCGCTTTTGATTACTGTATTCATTGCATAGTCGACTTTCCCACCAAAATTTTAAATTCTTGTTATGCGCATGTTCGATTTTGCATAACGGAATGGTCCACCGCAACATCACTTGGCCGACGAAAAATCTCGGGATATTTCACAAAAATAAATTTTGTTACAACAGATAAATTTTGACAAATTCATCGTGTTCCAGTGAAATTGTGGGCGTTATTTTATAATTACCAATTCCGGAACAAGTAAAATCATGGGCGAAGATGGAGGTATGATCATTTTGAGTATTTTTGACCTCATTTTCGAATTTTTCCTAAATTCAGCTTATTGACGGATCCTTCATTTTTTTAGATCGTAAACGACGTGGAAGCCGCAGTCGAAGCAAAGACCGTGATCGTGATCGGGATCGTCGACGACGTTCTCGATCCAGGGACAAGGAACGTGGAGACAGGTAATTTAGCAATTATTTTGTAAATTCCTAATATTCCTATTCTTCCTTCACCTTTTTCAGGCATCGAAGTCGATCACCGGCCAAGCCGAAACGGAAAAATAAATATTGGGACGTACCGCCGCCTGGTTTCGAACATGTGACGCCGTTGGAATACAAAGCAATGCAGTGTAAGATGAAGAAATTTCTAATAATTATCAGTGGTAATTGCTAACGAGTCCATTCTTTTTAGCTTCTGGACAAATTCCACGAGCCAGCTTACAAGCGTCCGTGCCCGTGGTTGGGCCATCGGTGACGTGTCAATCGAGGCGATTATACGTTGGAAACATTCCGTTCGGCGTGACGGAAGATGCGATGATGGATTTCTTCAATCAACAAATGCAGTTATGCGGATTATCTCAAGCTGCGGGACTGCCAGTTTTGGCGTGTCAAATCAACTTGGACAAGAATTTTGCATTCATCGAAGTAAGCCCTGATCTTCTTTCCCTCATTCTCAATGGTGATGAGGATTTTTTATTTCAGTTTCGATCCATCGATGAAACAACGGCGGCAATGGCTTTGGATGGCGTGAATTATCAAGGACAGTCGTTGAAGATACGACGTCCCCGAGATTATCAGCCAATGCCGGGCCAGAGGGACACTATGGACAGCAGTATATTGGGAGTAGCAGCTTTAGGTAAGCCGCTTTTTTATAAGCTTCTTGAAAAATCAGCTAATTATTTGCAATTTCTGTCTTCAGCTGCTGGCGTCGTATCAACCGTCGTTCACGACTCACCGTACAAGGTTTTCGTCGGCGGATTACCGAGCTATTTGAACGAAGAGCAGGTAAGCGATTTTCCGCTTTGATAAGCAAATTGATTCTTGTTTTTCTCATTCCCCAGGCATCGCATAGATCAATGAATTGGGAGAGGTTTTTAGGTGAAAGAATTATTAAGCTCGTTTGGACAATTGCGCGCGTTCAATTTGGTCAAAGATTCATCGACTGGATTATCGAAAGGATACGCATTCGCTGAATTTCTGGATCACGCTATCACTGAGGCGGTAAGCGTTTTAAAATGTACAGCCTGCAGCAAATGCATTTTAGCAGAATTCTTGGTTTTAGGCAATTGCCGGTTTGCATGGTATGCAATTGGGCGAGAAGAAATTGGTCGTTCAATACGCCAGCGTCGGTGCCAAGGGTCAAATGACCAATCCAGCAGCACCGGTCGCCATTCAAATTCCGGGATTGAATATGATCGGCCAAGGCCCTGGTCCAGGCACGGAAGTGCTGTGTTTGATGAACATGGTGATGCCGGATGAATTGAAAGACGACGAAGAATATGAAGGTAAGAGGAACTAGAAGTATCTTTCCTATTGTTGATTGAATTAATTTTTCAGATATCCTCGAAGACATCCGCGAAGAATGTCAGAAGTATGGCGCCGTACGTTCGTTGGAAATACCGCGTCCAATGGAAGGCGTCGATGTACCGGGCGTTGGCAAGGTTTACGTCGAATTCAGCAGCGTTGCGGAATGCCAGAAGGCTCAAACGGCGTTGGCTGGGCGAAAATTCGCGAATCGTGTCGTTGTGACGTCGTATTTCGATCCCGATCTATATCATCGTCGACAGTTCTAATATCAAACACGATACATGGATTAGATCATTGCGCGAATCTGATAACCTCTTTTTCACATTATTATTTGTTTGCGCAACAATATGGATTATGCACAAATTTCCTGCACTGGTTTTTTCGGCTGTAATCATCTTCTTTTGGAAATAATCATTTTATATCATGATATTAGCAATTGACTGTAATCTATCTTCTCCAATTGAACGATTCTGAAATGATGGAATTTATGTACTACTGGTTTGTGCTAATACTGAAAAATACTTACGGTTTGAGTTGATCAGCGAAATCACGAATCGATTTCGAAACTGCGGCATCTTGAACCGATGGAGCCAGTACGCTCAATTCGACCAATCGTGAATCGGTGAACGGTTCACTCGACTCGGCGTTACCGGCCACTTTCACTTGGTAAATTTTCGATACGACGATCTTCAACGGGCCTTTCGTATAGATTTCGCCTTTGGCCACGAATTCGTATTGGAGCCTGAAATCGTGCTACAGATGTAAATCAGATTGCGCAATTATTATAAGAAAGCCATACCTGAATCCCATTTCTCGAAGGAATTCCATTAAATTATCCGATTTGGCTAGTGTATCCACCGCTTTCCGTACCAACGTTGGCCATTGTCGAGTTGGATCCGGTTCTGGATTTCCAACGTATCGTAAGTGCCAAGGTGCGGATGAATCGTCCAATGAACGTCGAACGTGAAGCAGAATTGGAGTACCGCCACCGCCTTCTGCAAAAAAAAATCAGTATCATGGAGTAATTTTAAAGAATTTGGAGTAGATTTCGGATATGCAAGCTTGATACAGATTAAATTCAGGCTGATTATCACTTTGCTGCATGAATCCAGACTGCCTACATAAAAGACAGTACCCAAATTTGCAAAAACATTCTTAACTTACTCAATCCAAAAACTAATTCTTGTTCATTGAATGTTTCTGATCTTGGATCCGTTAATCCTTTCAATCGTTGAACGAGAAGTGGATGAGCCGAATCCAAAATGCTGCCTTGGAGCAGATATTCGTGCGTATTCACACTGGCCATATCGAATAATTGGATAATTACTTTAGTGGAATTTCCAAAATTTCCCAGAATTTTGCCAGTCATGGTTACACTAAGGAATATCTGGTTCGGATTCCAAACGTCTTCGCCCCCAGCCGTGCACTTGAAGAACCGGTTT
>JAQIWJ010000073.1:0-38951 GCA_034695185.1 Discolaimus major
CAGAGCCATTCCTCAGTTATGCCGTTTTGAGGGAATAATCTTTAGCAAATGGGCAATGTAATGGCGCAGTTAAAACCCGATTTTAAAAAAATGCACTTATCTCCTTTTGTCACCCACCCCACGATTTGTATATGCATAATGTTGATCTCTGTAAATGCTAGATTTTATCCATCATGTGGTACCACCAAAAGTTGGCTTTGAAACGTATGCCATAAATAAAATTTGATAAAATGTCACAATCCAATCGGTCGATTGGACTTCTGTGCTGCCTCTGCGCAGTCTGAGACACGATGGTCTGCAGCGGGAATACAGGATTACTGTATTTTAATGGCCACAACCAGGCACTAAGGCACGCATCAAAATCAACCACTAGGCAACCACGAAGCAATCACAAAGCAACCACCAGGCAACCACACCAAATCACATGAACATCGGCATTAAATAAAGACACAGACAATACACAATACTTACGCCTAAATCTGGCTCAAACTCCGAAAGTCCTTTCCAAAATATTATTCATAAAAACAGGATTCTAGAAACGAATGCTATTTTCAGGCAGCTACACAAATGGAACTCGCATTTAGCCTAATTACCTACTTTCACCAGGTGTCAAAACATCCCAAAATTGCTTATACTCGCTTTCCCAAAATATGCGTAATTACTACTGAAATCAGCCATGCAAAAACATCCTAAATCGCTTATAATTACTCTCTAGTTGCGCCTGGAATCAACCATGCAAAAACTTAGGTGCTTTGTTACAAAAGCATGGATGATCATGCGATTGGCTGATCGATTGGCTGATCAGCAAGATACCTGCTAATCGATTGGAAGCAATCATTGCTATTTTCAGTATTGGAAGCTACCGCAGGCGAGCCTCAGCTCACCATTTTCGAAAGCGCTTACAGTATGCCATACAGCTCCATTTCCAAATCAGGGCCCCCTCAGCACAGTAACTGCCTAAAATTTTGTAAATTACGCAATTATGCTTTTCATTGCTAGCAATCAATGCCATTCATTCACTCGAAAAAAGCCAATTGGTTTTTTAGTTCAAAAACTACGCCGGAATTGCAAAATGAATTGATGCTTACGATGCGAGTTGACAAGAAACTTCGGGATCCGGAAATCCCATTCCCTAGCTTTCCATATTGAACAGGGAAGTCATCAATTGTGTTCCTGAAGGAAGATAGCATTATTTGGAGGTTAAAAATTTAGCCGTAAAAAGTCACATCAAAAAATGGCTTTGTGAGTGATCATTGGAAGGCCATTTTGGGAATTGGCCATTTGCATAGCATGGTCAATTGTGACTTTCCCCATTGAGGCAATGAACGCCTTCGTCAAGAATTCAGCATCATTTTTTGTAATGCAAAACACATGATTTACGGTCATGCAAAAAATATGTATAATATGAAAATTCAAACTTCTGTACATTGCATTCATCAGTATAATTTCTGCAAAATACAGTACACCCTGTACAGGATCAAAATTAGCTCGAAATACGCCAAGTTTTGTTATCTATTCAAACTTTGACGCTATTCATTCGATCTCTCGAATTGGGCAATGCTAAATTGGACGCGCTTTTCAATTCCGATTGTTCATCATCCATGGAATGTTCATCGTCCTTTCTCCGACCCAAGTATCCGGGCGATTTAGCTAATTGAGGATTCGAACCGCTACTACTGCTATTCGTACGTTTATGTCCGGCTTGACCACCGTTCATATGTCCGGCTGCACCCTGGGCAGCCTTAGACGAGTGCCTTTGTTTAGCTCGTTTGGGACAAAATAGAGTTTTCACTTGATGCCTCAATCCGCTGTTGAATATCAGGTATACCGTAGGATTGACCGCATTATTTATGAAGAAGAACGTAGTGGTTGCGAAATAAATCCATTTCGAGGCGCCGGATAAACGCGGTAACCATTGCCACGTGACCCAAGTGGATAGAAAGACTAAGGAGACGACGAAAAATTGTATGAACAATCGCATTTCTCGTCTACTAGCTTGTTGAGGATTGGATTGATGATTTCGTCTCGAATTGGGCGTTTGTTGAGGCCTTTTCTGCTTTTGCTGAGGCGTAAGCAGCTGTTTGCAAGCTCCCGCGTCTTCTTCGTTTCGAAATTCGCGCTTCTTCAATTGCGATTGAGATTTCGGACGCGCCAGAACCGGTTCCGCGCTGGATGTTCTGGAAATGGAGATTTTCTTACATTGCATAGTGAATTCATTGTTATTATTCTTATTCAACGTGGTCAACGAGGAGGAGGAGGATAAAATGGCCGTATTGAAATGCTGTTTCAATAGACGTTTGGTTTGAGGCGATTTCTGTAGCGTACCGTTCGGTACATTACTCATGGCCGACGACGAAGTAGTACCGGACGGTCCGGTCGACGCCGGCGCGGTCATTAGCAATGCGACGTGGGAATTTTTCCTAGCTTTCGCCACTACGGCCACCATTTGATGCTTCCTCCGGGTCAACGTACTTTTCCGGACCCGAATCAAAATCGCCGCGTAACATAGAATCATGGTTAAAACGCTGAACGTATTCAGGAATATATCCAACCACATGTAATCGCTATCGGCCGGCATGTAATACGTGACGTAAATATTATAATCGTATATAACGTAGCAACAATTGTGCAACGACGGTAACGACGATAAGAGTCCGCATAAATACAGTAACCCGATGATAAGCAACGTATTTTTGGGCGAGAATACGCGTTTGTAATGGAGCGGGAAAACGATGCTGACGAATCGATTCACCGCCATGGCCGCCAGTTGGATGACGCCGGTGTACCAAAATACATTGTACAAGAACATAGCCCAGATCGTGCGGGCGTGTTGAATTTCCACGTACGATTCGTGTAAATACGTGGCCGGTACGATGTGTATGACGGAAATGGCGATCATGAATAAATCGCATACGGCTAAACTGATGACGATCCAATAACTAGCCGACGAACGCATACTTCGACTCCGAGCTATTCCGATCACTGTCAATGTATTCGTGATCAATGCGTAGACTAGAATCGTGGACCATATGCTGATCACTAGTAAATCATCACCGGTCGAATCGAGCAATTCGGCGCTGGAATTTGATGATTCGTTTACTAAGGACATGTTCGAATGGTGGGCGGAGAGAGATCCTGAAACAGACCTTCTGATTATGAACTTGGCAGATTATAATCTATCTGGCAAATGGTTAGCTAAAGTTCTTAGAAGCAGGTGCAGTTATGATGTTCTTTATTGATCTTGAACAGAACGACCCATTCCTCACGTTTCTTCTGGGTTCAGAAATGATCGATTACTAGCTAGCATTTTGGAAGACAGAACATAAGTTATTGTTCATAGCTGAACAATGGCCGCAGGTACCAAATGGGGAAAAATCCTTCCTTAGCATCGTCTGACAATGGCCTGGATTTCAATGAATTATTCATGACGAGCCCCGAAAAAATGCATTTCCACAATCATAATCTTATTATGAGGCATTTGCATAAAAAGCCTCTTCTTCCACTTTGCCCAGCTCGGAATGGGTTGGAAGCAGAGTCATTTCCTGAGTCTTCAAGGAAAAAGTGAGAAAGCATACATGAGAGCTTAAAAGTAAGCCTCCCGCATTCAGAAAGCGGGCGGAAGTCTAGGGCATGCATGAACGGTCAGAAAGATACGTTTTTTTCCAAGAACGTCGAAAAAATCCCATGCTCTTCGCTCGAATGGAAAAACGCATTCCTTCGGCCAACTTCAATAATGCATTAACCGAGGAGGCAGGAAAAATCCAATACCACACGTTCATTCATATTCATTGCATTTAGAAAACTTGTACTTAAACAAGTGCATATCTTTGTGATAATGGACAATGACCAGCATGGTCACCAGACCTCGAACTCCATTCGGACCCGAATGAAGCCACCCAACCGAGAATACGGCTTTAAAAAATCCACGTCCTCCAAAATTGGCTGCGGTTTTTTGCATGAGGAAGCAGGAAAACCGTAAATGGTCTATGCAAATGTATTTCCTGTCGCAATGTATTCCGAAAAACGAGCTTTCATCAAATTTCAGCCACATTTGTTAACAAATATACACAGGGTTTTTTGGTAGTCTAGAGCTAAGGTTACTTTGAAAATAAGCTTCTTCCCCCAATATATACCCCTTATTTGTATGGAAATGTCTTCTTCCAAGCAAAGCAAACTCGGAAAAATTCTCTCCAGGGTGTCCGGCCGAGCCTTGTGTAGCGTACAATTACATGGGCCATAGCAATTAGTGGGGCGAAGGGTTCTTAAAATGAAGACCTTCAAGCGGTGCCGACCGACTGCCATAGGGATCCCAGATCGGAATTGGTTTCGGCTCCTCTTTTCGCGAAAAGAAACGTCAACACCAGGGATATCGGTACAAAACCGAACCAGGCGATTGGGAAATTTCTCATTTCCTAGCCCCCGCGGCTATGTACGCTAGCCAATGTCACCAGCACATGACAATCTAAGTTCAATCCACGTCACCCGTACTTCGTGACCGCATAGGAATCGATCGACCAAATTGGGCAGCTGATTTTGATTGTACATAATCAGCAGTACTCGAGAGTACTTTCGAACAACTCTTACTGTGAAAATCGATACGAAAATTGGCTCGAGTGTATCAATCGAGATTTTTTCATAGCATACTGAACGAGGGGTGTCTTTCTGAGCTTTCAATGAGTCCTCTCCACGAAAAGGTATCGAAGCAATAAAGCGTATCCGTTTTCTCTCAATGAAAGCTGATATAAAATAAATATTTAACCCGAGATGCAAATTTTCCCAACCAATTATGAGTGCGGTGTATTCAGGACAGTATCCTCATCATATTCCGATGATATGACTATTGATCTAGGCGAATGATCAGATTTCAAATGCATGCGCAAGACAAGATAGTCGAAAAACATGCTTTGGGCCAACGTCATGAAACGCGACTGACGTCAAGTAAATAATTGAGAATTTTTAATTTGATTACAGTATGAAGGAGGGGGAATCGATATAAATATGAAGCCCCTTGTCAGTTTCACGCCAGCCCACCTTCTTCTTTGCAATGACGGAATGTGCCTTTGAACTTATTGCCTCCTAGCTTTCATCTTTCTTTCCACTAAGAACACAAGGCCACTTTTTCCAAATGAATTGTGACGTGGACGTTTTGAAGAAAGCAAAAATGTCCACTGGGAACATGGCGAGGCTAGCTTGAGTCGTGTGTATTTCGTTTATTACTCCGTCCACAAGCAGCCGGGACTCCCTCCATTGAGAATGAAGGTGAAACAAATTCATTTGCTAAGAAAATTGTCAGACATTCTAGACTCGTAAATTGAGGAGTGAGAATGAGGTGGAGAATGTACATATTTTTATGAGGTTGACAGATTCGTATATTGTGCTTACATACGGATGCATCGGCATGCTTGCAGCTTCAAAAAATGATTATTTCATTTCATCAAAGATGCAGAATGTGCAAGCATTTGGCAAGCACCAAGGGCTGCTTCGAAAAATCTAGGCGAAAACACATGCTTATGCGAATGGAATTGCAATTTTGCAAGCACCGCAATTCGGCTGCACGAATTTTTCACTACAATTTCTAAAACTAGAATAGTATCCGATCTCGAGTACCAAAAATTCGCTTTCGCTTGCTCACAAGAACGAGTTTTCCCCGTTTTCTTTGAAAGTATAAGAAATGTACAGGATTCTTGAAAAAGATTCCAGTGAATAGAAATTCTCAAAAGCACTGGTCGGGGGTTTTTGGGAAGACAGTGCTGATCCGAAAGAATTATGGCACGTATAATTATAATTAAAATCGGTGAGTTCAAATTTGATGATGGAAAATTGATATCCCTGATCAGGGATTTGAACCGTCAGCTTCTCAAACGCTTGCTTGAGCATACTGCCATTAGACCACGATTCAGACTTTTTTGCTCATTTTCCATTGTGCATGGGTTACTGTAACCGCTAGGCGGTCACACTGGAAATGAAGACCCAGTCACACTAAAAAAAATGCATTGGCAAAGATCAATCTCTGCAAAACGCTTCTGACTCAATTCCAGGATCCAAAGCGTGTCTTCACTTCCCAAAAATTCCGCCTAAGCTAAACGTAGAATGGAAGTGCTTGAAAAACTAAATATTTATTTAACCTTTCCTCTCTCTCCCCATCGCTTTTTCCCCCGAGGAAGCAAGCATCGGCGTTAATTTTAAATTTAAACCTTCAAGTTTGCCTTGCCTTCCTTTCTCAATACAGATCCATTCGAAATGCTAGACGAAAACGAACGGTTCTCGATGAGAAGAAGATACGGATCTGTACAAGCAAAGACGGTAATCCAGAATGCGCTCAATTGCGCAATGTTGAATTTGAATTCCTTTTTGAAGGATACAATGAATCGGAGCAGAAGTAATTCATCCTATAAAAGACAGGATTATGGATCCTCGTACAGGTCGTACAGAGTGGAACCGTTCACGAAAGATGATGGATTTGTTGGTAAATCATGATCATTTATGGTGCATTTACAACGCACATGGCAATTTTCCAAATGCGTCTACAGTATACCTATGTCCAGCTACAGTATGCCGATGCAAAAAAGCACAAAATCAATACTGATCATTTCCTAGAATTCCCATCATGGCAACGAAGATCAGCACCAGTTTTATTGACTGGTTTGAGGGATGTCCTCGGTTCAAGAGGAGATACGATCGTATTGAAATGCGGTGTCCAAGGTGATCCGAGACCAAATGTTACATGGTAAATTGACATGGCATAATGATCTTGATAATCACAAAAGAATTTCTAGGTATAAAGATAGTGAACAATTGAATTCTGGCATGCGATATTGGATGCATTACGATGGGAAATCGGCTGAATTGCGTATAAATAATGCTGGACCACAAGACGCCGGCTGGTATCGTTGCGTTGCCAAAAATGCATTTGGAACTAGGCAATCGACGGCCGGTGTCCGGATTAAAGATCATCCGACGTATATTCAGCCGCAGTCCAGATTCAAAATTCCATATGAATATAGGTGAGGCCGCTTCCTGGCATGCTTCAAAATTGCGCAATTCGCAATTCCTGAGGTTTGCAAGCGCTCAGCATGCCCTGACGGGCATGCCAAAATTGCGTAATTTCCAATAACCGATTTTCAGATCCACATTTTCGTCACCCAACAATTATTCGACCAATTATTATGTAGGCAACGTTCCTTGGCCCTCGTTGACGCTTGCAAAACGACGTAGGCGTATTTGGCGAAAATTATTCTACGGTGATTTGCTAACATATCGTTGATCGATGATCGAAATGCAAGCACAATATTGGGGGCAGGGATTTCTTGTAGCCGATTGCGATCTAGTGATCGCATGACGAATTTCGAGATCAATCTAAAGTAGAGCTGTGCATGCACCTTGCCTTTTCAATAGAAATACCATGTGGCAATGGGAAATTCTGTATATTTGGAAACCGCTTGTAAAAATCCAAAATTTCGTTCGATTTTTGCGCCTATACACATTCTTTTCGATCATGTCCAAGAAATCGATCATATATAATATCGAATGACCGCAATCCGTCCTTCCAACTTGGCGTAACATATTTGCTTACGTTAGAATAGCAAGATTTTTGTATTACATTAGCCTTCGAAAGATACCAAGAAAATTGTTCCAATATGACATGCAAATTTCGCATCGATTTGCATGTTTACTGAATGTTTGAGACGATTTCCATTATGACAATATCAAAAAAATCCGGCACTAAATTAATATTGCCTGCAATTCGTATGTTGATTAATTTCATCGTATTCACCACCACTTTTTCATAACTGAACCCAAAGAAATGCGTTATTTATCTATGAAACTCCTCCTCTTTTGGTCACGTGGCCGAGCGGGAACGGCTCTGGCCAATCACAGAACGTCGTTAGCAGAGCGCATGATTTTCAGGATAGATGTTTTCTGTAATCGATTAAAATCAATTTTCTCAATAGCGATCACTGTTCGAGGGCTGAAAATTTCCATGATTATTGGCCCTCAGGTCCACTATATTCCTTCAAAAAATCATCGAAATCGGTCAAGCCGGGAGGCTAAAAATTTAAATTTTCGATTGGCGGGAAACTTTTTCTGGATTTCAAAATTGGTTTTAAGCGATTATTTCTTGAACGGTTTGGATTTGTGCGTCCAGATTTGGCAGGCTTATAGACCCGTCGGACCCACATCTTTGGCCAAAAAATGATCAAAATCCATCAACCAGGAGGCCAGAAATCGTGAATTATCGATTTCAAAACACTCATAATTTTTATTATCTCGATAACGCCAGCGATCTGATCAATGAAAATTGCCAGGAATATAGATATTCAGATCCTCCGTGTATTCGCAAAAAATCTTCGAAATCCGTTGGACGGGAGCCGAAATATTCGAAAAATTTCGATTTTCGCCAATTTCACATTTTATCGATTATCTCAGTAAGTTTAATGATCTGATCAATAAAATTTGTCCCGATTACGGGCATTCATATTCCCTATCTATGTGCTATAAAAGTTTTGAAATCCCCTGAACAGGAAGCTTAAAATTTGTAATTAATTGATTTTAATGGTATTCATGAAGGAAAATATCGATTTTCTCGATACCATTATTGATCTGATCAGTGCATTGTGGCACGAATATGGGACTGAATATCCCCGACATGTGGGCAAAAAATCATCGAAATCGGTCATGTACAAGGCGAATAATTGTGATTTTTCGATTTTGCCAATACTGAACTCGATTCCAGTTGGCATACTGTAACCGCCAGAATCCAAGATTTTCAATCCCTCTCACAAGACCTTCTTTCACGAAGAAATTAATATATAAAGGTGATTTCGACATAAATTAGCGATGCTTATGACTAAAAATCGCATTTATTTTGCTCTATGATCGATAATCACAATGGTGATCAAAATTATCAGCTTCTGAAATATTGGTTATTGATTGATTTTGATGTGGTCACTTTGGTAGAGCATGATCGATTATGTAGGGAAATGCGTTTTGATCAGGGTTATCACTTGATAATAGTCTCATGAGATGGTCAAAAGCTTCATGTTGCTGATTTTCAAAACCATTATTGCGCAATCGAACAAAACGACCAATATTTACATGGTATCACGTTGCAATCGAGGCCTTGGCAATTTTCTTCGATTGCTCTTTACCCTGATCACACGCCCAAACGGACCGGAAGACGATTTGCCGATATTGGAAAGTTTGGCTTTTTCTAAAATCGGCCATTATTCTCAAATTTCAGAAACGAAAATCATAGATTACTTTTCAAAACGCAAGCATGGTGCCCGGTTCTTTCGTGCGACGGTCTACATGTGCAAATGCCAACTTGACAATACGAACCGTAGCCGACGCCGATTTGACATTCTTGGCTATTCAAACATGGAGAGCCGAGGGATAAAATCGTGGTCGATTGTTGAACGTGGGTACTGGCGAATATGGGCATCCACGAACCTGGCATTGGCCATTGCGGAGTTATGGGTGAAAGACCCATGTGGGTCCTCATGTGGACCAGTGGTCCATATGATATTGGAGCAGGCACCGATGCAGTTTGTGGTGCATGTGGAATGGGGCCTGGTGGAGTCATCGGCGCAAGACCCAATTGGGTCTGCATTTGGACCGGTGGTCCATATGGTATTGGAACAGGCGCTGATGCGATTTGTGGTGGCCCATGCGGTATCGGTGCTGCGGGCACCGATGCAAGTTGTGCTGCACGTGGAATTGGACCTGGTTCAGCCATTGCAGACGCATCCAAATTACAAGCGTCCATTTTCCAATTATATCCATGCGGACACATGCAAAGGCTATGCGTACATAATGAACCACCGTCGCAATTCGAATTCGTATGACACGGTACGCCGTGCGGATATTCCACGATGACTGATGTGGATTTACAAACGGAATTGACAAGAATTTCACCATTCGGACATCCGTTCAATGCCGGCGGCGGTAGTAAAGCTTCGATATGCCAAGGTAATGCGATCGAATTCACTCGAATCATCGATTGACCGGGTGCCGATTGCGACGCGACGTGAGCTGGACCGGGTTGCGGTACAGTTGATACGCAATTCGCTCCGTACGCAATGAAATTCTTGGGACATCCACATTTGCCATGCCAACAAAAACTGTATCCAAGGCACGATTGATCGTGGTTGCATATTTCTCCTGGATATACGTATGGAGAAATTGGGCGTGGCTGGATTGGTGGAGCTGCCACTTGCGGTACCACTTGCGGAGGACCATGTGGTCTTGGACCAGCTATTGGAGCCTGCACAGGGGGTGCCGCATATTGGACAGCATTACTTCTCACGACAGGAGGCGGATTTGGCATTGGTCCGCCTAATTGGAGTGAACCGAAAGGCAAAATATGATCGGCTGGCAAAACTGGAATCGGTCCTTGCATTGGATTAGCTGGTGCCGGATTAGGCACTGGATTAACCGCCACTGCAGGTGCATCCACAGGTTGCGCATGCCTCGGAATCGGTTCAGGTATCGGTTCCGAAGCAGCCATTTCAAACGTCATTGGCAAAGAATTCGATACAAAATTGAGCATTTGTGATGGATACGAATCTTCAGGGAATGGTGCTAATCCATTGGATCCTCCATCCGGACCGGATACGCACGTTTTACCAATCGATGCGTATCCGCTTGGGCATTGACAAATCTGATTTTCGCATATGGCCACACCCAAACAATGAGCTGAACTCAGGCAAGCACCGTGAAGTGAAGCTAAAATCATGTCTGTGCAATTTGAATAATAAAAGGATAATTTGCTTCCATGGCTCACCAAATACTTGACCATTCACATGGCCGAATTTGGCGATTATGCATAATAAGAAAGATGCAAATATTAGCATGCTTATTTACGATAAGGAGGCAAAATACAATGACGCCAGCTGGCTTACGATCACACGCCTCCGTCCTTGGGGTGAAATGAAGCTTTTATAGGCTAAACTTAAAAAAGCTCTTTAGCAATGGTCACAACTGTAAATAGAAAATTTCGAGTGACACCCCCCCCCCCAAATCGACCATGGGATAAAGCCACTCGAATAAGATATGACGCCATTATATTTACGTCCAGGCTAGTTAATACTCGAAATTTTGAGGCGGTTGAAGAAATACCAGCATGCTTTTGAAGTGTGGGAAGCTTTTTCGTGCAATTGCCAACGCATGCGCATTTCGGACGAGTTTTCGGCCAGCTCGTATCGGATGAACAGAAAAATGCAAGAAAGATTCGTGAGCTTTTTCTCAAGAGTATGCGTGTCTTTTCATTGGACGTACAGAAATACATGGTTTTGTGCTTCCGGATTATGTAAAATCAGCTTTTTTCTGCGAATATGCTTGATATCGAGACTTGAGCAAAAGTTGCGCAATATTTATACTTTGCAAAGTCATTCAAAATTTATTCATACTTTGCAACCCTATTCAAAATTTACACACTTGCATTTTCCCACGGTCATCAATGGGCTAAAGCTAATTATGCTAATGTCAAAATTTGCATAAAGTAGAATGGCCATTGATTTTGGCACATCCTGAATAAACACTGAATTACGCTTCAGGCAATAATTACATATTACTTCGAACAGAGCACTTATCAATCCCCTTGGCTTTCACAAAATGTACTTTTCTATTATAGTAATTCTATGTGAAAAAAGTGTATTTTTATCAAAGCTAGTTTATATACTCTTGTTAGCACAAATCTGGTCGTCCTGTTATAATTGAATAGAGTAAGGAATACTAGCATGACATTTCTTGGGCCTCCAGGTTTTCCCAAAGCTTGAGGCTGGACCCAAAGAGAGTATACAGGACCAGTCAATAGATACATGGCACAATATTTCGGCATACAGTTCTTTTGGTAATTGGCATATTGGCCAAGTCAGTTTTTCCTCCTTAGCCCAGGACATTGTTTGAAAGGCAGGTGCTAAAAATTGGTATAAATAGAATAAAGTTATACAAATCCGACTTGAGATTTTATCACATTGGGTCGGAAATGAGGCTTATACGGTTTCATGGCCAATATCACAAGAGTCGATAAGACATTTCAATAGAACTGGATTTCATAATCTGATACTATTTTTCTATGATAGGGCCTAAATCTGATGATTGTACCAGTCTATTGTAATAATCAATTATAGCCTCTGTTTTTACATGGGACTCGGGGTCCCTGTGGGAAAGAAGATTTACAAGCATCCGTTTGATGAATAAATTTTTACTCGCGTTTTTGATAGAGTAGATTTTTCATCTTGATCAATTTTATGCCCTGTAAATTGAGGCTCTTTTTCTAGCTGTCGAAGCACGCTTTTACAAGCTTCTCTTCAGAATCTCCTTGCCACGTGCCTCAATCATGTCCTGAATTGGCTAACACGTTTTACGTAGCAATCAGGATCTAGCCAGAAAATTAGTGCAGGGACTTTCTCTTGTCAGACGTTCATTACTTGCTCGTTGTCAGTCCCTAATAAGGCGTTCAAAATCGACTCGGAAACGACGACGCCGGTACATCACTGGGACAGGAAGCGTGCGCTTACATGATCGTTCCTTCCTGATGAAGCTCCTCCCTTTTCCTGTCACGCTTATCTGATTTACGCTCCTCCGTTTCTCATGTCCCCCAAGATGACGTGCCAGATTTTAGATTCTGTATCATTATGGATGGCCAGAAATGGACACTTGCTTCGGATTTTTTTTCCAGCAGATTCATTTTCAACTGGCCAAGATACTAGTGCAAATATTGTTACTTCATCCCTTTAGTTCTAATTGCGGTTCCACCAATCGCCTATGCCCTTTGGTCATTTGATCTATTCTGGGCGAGAAAAACAAGATCTCTGCATTTTAGCTAACATACTGGAATGATCTGTGACTAAAATAGGCCAGAGAAAAGACCAGTAGGGTCTTCCAATTTTGAATAAATATTATGCGTATTTGAATCTGCTTAGCTAGAAAATAGCCGTTGGCTATTTTCCCGAACTAATCGTTGCTAGCCTTTTGAAAAGTGTCCATATTTGGCATGAATGCGTTTCAGAATCCGCAATCTCCACGTCCAATTCGGTGCATTCGAAGAGCGACCATGTCAGCAAAAATCTTGGTATATTGCGCAATTTTGTGTACTCTAGCGAATTCCGTATTGGCTGCTCCGAATGGGGATGAACAGAAACGGTGAGAATAATTTGAATTTTTGCATTGAAAAAAGGCCTGTTTGAATTGCTGATAACAAAAATTTGAATATTTGACACGGCCTTCGGCCTGGTCTCACAATCACGAAACAGAATTTAAAAGTCCTGAATTTCTGTATATTTACTGCTGAGAAGAGCGGTTACAGTAACCCATGTCAAAGCCCCATATTTCCTCATGGGTATGCATGAAAAAAAGCGTTGGATTTTATTCGCTTGATCCGTATGCCAAAAATCTCTGATTTCATCTCTGGAGCCCGCCCCCAATTATCTGATCAATCTAGAATTTCTCGTATCATATCCACGAGGGATGCTCATTATGCGAAAAATGCCCGCACATTGTAATATAATATGACAAACAAAATGTTACCAACGCATGAATTGGCATTCGTTATCGTGAATATCCGGATTAAGTTTACACGTCTGCGCATATCTCCTGGGGTGTCGGATTGAATCGGATGCAAATTTCTTTGCTGTGACTGATTATAGACACGGTTGGGATTTCCAGCATTCGCATAGGCGGTATATTTCCTCAAATTGACTCAATTCTTATTAGGCCGTGTGTGTAGAGTTCATCAAAAATTGATCACATTTTCAACTGGAGCAGAGATAAATGAGCCAAAACCAGGATCGACACTTCATTTTCTTCTCATCCTTCGGTGCCAAACGGACGGTCGAGCAACTGCAATCCGTTTCTGCCTCCGATACATTCGAATTCAGGCGATGGCGAAATTTTCATGGGTCTTCGGGGCTATGCTTTGCTTTGTACCTGTGATCACTGGGTTCCCGAATATGAGTAAAGAGGCTCCCGCTAGTTCTCACGCACCTTCGCAATATCTCGTTGAAGATCATTTTGATAAATCCGGGCCTAAAAGTGTTTTGGAGTAAGTCGATTCTGCTTGGACCGATAAAATCGATATATCGCAGGCTACAGTATGCCATCGATTCTGGCCCTTTTGAAGCCATGACTGATAAAATCGATAATTCTTAAAGGATACAGTATGCCTTGTAATTTGGCAGCATATTTTGTTGGACAGAATTAATCATATCTTATCTGAAGCCAAAAATCGATTGACTTCAGATGATTCCTGAATTTCACGAAATTTTCAGCTTGGAGAAACGTTCAGCCCAGGAGGAGAATTGGAAACGAGGCGGATCGAAATATATCAACGCAATGGAGAACGCGTTGGGTTCAATGCAACGGCCACGATTTGGCAAACGATTCTCATACGATATGGATATGGACGACGGAGTGTACAGGTAACGCTTCGCTGATTTCAATTTTAAATCAAATTCAAAACTGAACTCTTTATTTCAGCGATAAAAGGAACGGATACCAAAGCGTTATGGAGAATGCATTGAACAGCATGCAACGTCCACGGTATGCGTTTCAAAAATCAGCTCTGATCGGACGCTGATCAAAATCGATTTTTCAGCTTCGGACGCAGCGCAGTGGCAGCAGTCATGAGGTCATTGAGACGTTGATAAATGATCAGCTATGATGAGAAATTATCTCTAAGAAGCTAAAATTCTAGAAATCATTTTCTATCCTGTCATGTATTACATATTCATAATTATGAGGCTTCAAATTTGCCCTGTATAACTGCGGATGCTGCTGCAGGATTGGAAAATATATTGGCCATGCTTATTTTGCCTTGTAGCATGCGATTTTGAACGGTTACAGTATACCATGATAATCATGATCGATTTTTCTGGATCACAGAGTGATCTGGAAGGCATATAAGCGTGTCTTTTTATACAACCGATGGTACTTTATTTGATCGCGATATAAAAATCGATCGATCACCTCTGCACCGAAAATCGATATTCTGATCACCTTTCCAAATATCGATCGTGGATCAACGTGATTTTCGGCATCAGCATGCTTCAATGTACCAGAAAATGTGTTGTATCAGCATTAGTCGCGTGAAAACCGAATTTTGAATTTTTAAATTTCGATACTTTGACGAATCGATATATCGATTGTCCATGTGCAAAGATATGGAAGTACACAATCGATAGCCGAGCTTCAGCCTTCATTATTTCAATCACTATACTTAGAAATCGATTTCATGATCAAGAAAATCGATGCAAAAAACATGGCAGGGATCTGACCGAATTCTTTCCCATGACATGAACATTGGAAATCTTTCAAATTTTCCGATATGCATTTTCTCCAGTGCCTGCGTTTTTCAGCTGCTGATAAAATCCCTTCCCATTTTCCTGCAAATTCATTTTTTTGAAATTTCACGACAACAAATAATCCCACGCAAAACAGCATGTAAATTTTCCAACTAATTTATTATTGCTTGACGTATAGAAATAGGCGTCAAACGGAAATCGACGCCTCATTGGATGGGGAGAGAGAGAACGTGGGTTGAATAATTGCTCGTAGAAATTGACCTTTATTGTGTCAAGCATGAGAATGAATGAAAATGGCTTTTTCCTATACTACGTCATTGCAATCTCATTAAAATTCCATCTCGGTCGAGTAAACCGATAAACAAGCTTAAGTGATTGATGAGAAAACTAGGCTTGCTAAAAATCAGTCTCAAGAGAATGATGCGAAAGTTGCTTATTTTTTCCATGCCCATGATTGGTCATACTGTATTTGTGATCGTGATCACAACTGATCACAAGTGATCACAAAGTGATCACATCAGAAAATCACATATATTCCAATAATCCATATATATTTGGTCAAAATTTCATCACCGGTCAATAAATAGACCTGCATCTTAGGACAAATAATATTTTCTATACCCGACTCGAGTGCGTCTATGCTCATCAAAAAACTGGGAGAATATAATCATACTCGTTTCAAATGCAGGCATACGAAAATACACGGGGGCAAGTATGCAAATATGGATACAGTGGAAAAGAATTCGGAATAAATCATACACCTAAGCTGCATTCAGCATTACAAGAATAAATTCATGCGCATGAATATATGCGACTACAAAAATTGACCAAAAAAAGCTACTCGCTCTCAAAGCATTGAGACTAGTCAGCTGCGCAAAAAATGATTGGCATCGAATAATACAGTACACCTGGGACAATCACGAAAAAAACTTGGCCCATAAAAAACAGCATGGAACCCGAAAATTGTCCATAAGTAAATCGATCAATGAATACCTTTACATGGCGATATGTTTTGTAAAGCGATGTTGAAATTGCGCAATATCCATTCAAATATTTATTCATTGCCTGGACGTCGAAGATCCAGTAGCATCGGATGCCGATGAACTGGAAGATAATTGTCCTTCCATATCAGCAGCAGACGAGGTAGTGCCGTGATGCATTGAATGATGTTCACCGTGATGAGGGTATAACATGGATTCGGATATTGGAATTTGTCGAATCCCGCTGGATGATATGGTCGATACACCGCCGGATCCTGATCCACTAGCTCCCGATGTACCCGCTCCTGATGCGGACGATGGTCGCCTCATTTTCTGCTTCGAATGCACTTTAGCATGGCGTTTCTTCTCGTCCGACCTGGCGAATCGACGACCGCAAATGTCACACGAAAATGGCTTTTCACCTGAAAAAAATAGGGAATTTTAGTAGGTAGCAATAGCTACAGTATGCTTGGCACGTCAAGCATTTGACGCTGCAGTATGCCAAAATTCAAATTTTTGCATTTCAAGCATTACAGTATGCCTAGATTCAAATTTTTGCATCTCGTAGCATAGATGCTACAGTACGCCAGCCTAACCTGTATGAGTTCTGACATGAGTGGTCAAATGGTCACTTCGACTGAACGCTCGTAAGCAGACTTTGCATTGAAACGGTTTCTGACCTGAAATCGAAGCTATCGTTGGTTTCTGATCGCCAAATATCACACTGATCACTTACCCGTATGTATACGGACATGGCGTGTGAGTTCATCGGATCGACTAAATCTCCTATCGCATCCTGCCGCGGGGCATTCGTAAGGCCGTTGATCAACTGGCGTTTTCCCGGGTCGACTGGTATATTTACGTTGTTTCGCCGGTCCCATTTTCGCTTCCGACGGCCCGCTTTCCATACCAGATGCCATGGACGGATCGGTGGCACCGACCGCCAAATACGACATACCCGAATGACCAGCACCAGTTGGCGGTGTGGGCGAGAATGACGTGGACGCCGAACTGGTGCTTCCGAACGGCGATTGAGAATAGGGTGTTTCTTCGGACGCTGGTTCTTGTTTGACCATGAATCCGCTCGGTTCCTGTTGTTGTTGCCACGTTTGCATGGGATGATAATGGAATTGCTGAGGCATGTGCGGCTGAATTTGCGGTTTCCCCATAGACATGACGGTCGGCGCTGGCATGGCGTAACTGCAACTGGCCAATTGTTGCGGTTGCGTTGATTGCGTACTGATTATCGTCCACGATGGCAATCCTTTCAATTCGATCGGTTGCATGGGCGGCGGGAATTGAATCTGGTCGTGCATTTGTTGAGGTCCGGATTTGGGCACGGTCGACGTGGACGCTAGATTCAACGGTTGCATTTGTTGCTGATGTTGCTGCTGTTGTCGTTGAAGTAGTCCCAAATCGGCGCTGGCAGTGTCTCGACGGTATTCCTGCGGATGCATGGTTTGGAACAGCGGTTGAGGCGGACTTTGACCGGTTTGCTGCCTCGGACCACCGGTCAGACCTTCGGGAACCACTTGAAACGAACCTCGACGCGGATAAGTCAATGGCGTGGATTCTTGTACGTGGTGTTGGTGTTGGTGAATCGATTGCTGTTGTTGATGCTTCTGTTGCGGCGTTGGTTGAAGCTGAAGTTGCGGTTGCTGTTGCTGTTGCTGATGTTTCTGCTGTTGCGATCTGGGAGGTTGAGATAATTCCAACGGGACCGATCGACGTCTCGATTCGTCGTCCAGAACCGAGACGAATTCTTCCAAATGTTCCGTACTGGTTGGCGTTTTGACCACTTGTAAATGCGGGAGGCTGGCCGTGGCTCTGGCCGCCAGCATATCCAACAATTGTTGCGGCACAGGGAACTGGAATAAAGCCGATAAGCCGGGTGAATTCAGATTCGGCGTACCAATATTGACGTTTGTTGTAATTGTGCCTTTATAAGTCACTTTGTGAGTCACCGTTTGAGGCTGGCTGCTAATAATCGACGGTGCTGTCGTGGACGATGTCCCACTGATTCCACTCGTATTCGGCGACGTACTACTGGTTGATCCGCTTAATTCCGGTATCGTAATCGAGGCTTCTATGCTGGCTGAAATATAAGGTCATCATTAGACGCATGGGAATACAGCATGATCATGTGCAAATTATGTGAATGGTCATGGGAAAATATGGGACCCTGTATAGCATTGGAATGTCACGCCATATTTGAGAATGGAAAAATCAATCGATAAAATCAAGCTCAAAATGGAACAGCATTGAATGCTGGCTCAGTATCACGCCAATATTTGGCAATGGGAAAAATCAATCAATAAAATCAAGCTCAAAAGCATGATGGAATATGGGCCAGCACTGAACCGCTGATCTCTGCCATCTCTAATTAGCTGATGAAAAGCCCAAGGCTCCATTGAAAACATTTCAAATTTCACAATCATCACTACAGTATGATGTGGACATGGGCCGTGAAAATCATACTCAACTATTGGCAATGAATAAGCACCCGACCCAAGCTAAGCTTCTGAGAATCTTTCTCACAACCACACCTGTTCCAGGTGAATACGCAGAAACCGCCTTCTCAAGTCAGACTAAGAAAAGACAAGGCCCATTCCCTGAACATAGTACGAGACCCATTCTAAGACTAGGACGATTCACGAGACAAAGAGCAGCAGAAAAACGCTCAATCAGCTTTTTACAACGTTCCTACGCAAGAATTTCTACTTGCCATGCAATGCGTAATACGATTTTTCATTCATCTTTCTCGTCAGCCCCGTTATTCGAAAGCGATTGTAGGCGTATTCGCTTACGTTTTACGTTTTAGCATACGCAGGCCTTGGTCATAGTAAAAAAACATGTTTTTTTACATACGAAATTGATACGCCCGCCACCCTCGCAAATGAGTCATTCTGCGACTGGCGGAATAATTGAAGAGTTCGTAGAAAAGTTCAGGTCTAGTTGGGAAAATTGGGCGAATGAATCGATGAACTTTCGCCGTGTGACGGCCCGGAAAACGAGGCCACTCGTGGGGCAATTTTCAGCAGACGCAAAAAGTAAACAAAGACATGCCTATGAAACTTTTCCAACAAATGACATCATACACATTGGAATGCATTTTTTATGAATTCGCGTAATCTAAGCATTCTCAAGGGTACAAAGTCAAATTGCGCAATCATAGCCCTGGGAAAAATCTCGCATCGGTCTCTGCAGACTATGTCAAAGCCACGGAGCACATTGCGTAAATTCTTGCTAGGAACACTAAATTTCGATGCACTTCATCCGGATATTTCCGAATACGGAAAATTCCTGCCTAATTATAAACTAGCACAATAAATATTCACACTGTGAATACAGGATTACTGCTTCGCTTTCATGCTCGAATTTAGAAGCATTCAAAAGTACTGGAAAATATTTAAAATTGTCCACACAAACTTTGTGCATATGACAAGTATACAATTGATGAAATTTATGTTTGTGGAAAAAGCCTGTACCCATGCTAATATGAAAAATTAACAGTGCTTTCGCTGTTATATAAAACGCATATATATTCGACGTCAATTTTATATTCAATAGGGGGCTGGCTTTGACGTCATCTCGAAGGCTACCGAAGCGAAAATGGAAAATGTGCCAAAAGAGCCCGGCTTCGAAGCTTGCGTGTGTGTTCGAAGGCGATAAAATACGAAAGGCGAGAAGGGAAACTCGCTTCACCTCGCTTTCTAGAAATCCTATTTGCGTCACTAGATGGGGGATTTAGGAGGCCATGGAAGCTTCATATCCCCGCACACTTCCTTGTGCAAAAATCACAGCGCATTTGTTCGCATTCGCGTGTTTGCTTACCAGTGATTTGTGGTAAGAGATCCGAATCGGGGAAATTATCACCGGCCGTGGATGGGAAGAATGTTTGCTGTTCGCCGCTTCCACCGGTGGTCACGCTGGGCGTATTCAATGCTTCGTCACTGCCCGTCGATCCCAACGTGAATTGACGATTCACACTCGAGGCGGTGGGCGTTTGTAATTTAAATGAATCGTCGAATGAACTTTCCTCGCCGCCACTGGTTCCAGCAGTACCGCCAGCGGCACTGCTAGTGGATGCTTGAGAACCAGACGCACCGCCACCGCCTGTCAATGAATGCGACGGGGGCAAATTACCAAGATTGTCCATAATCACGCCCAGCACCATGTGTGAAAATGCGGATTTTATGCAATGGATATACTCAAATTAAGGCATGAATAATCATTCTAAATAGTATCTGCCCCAAATGAACACGTGGGTGGGTGGAGACTATAGATGCTAATGTTCTTTACTGGCCATTCAAAAACCAAGCCAATGCAAAAGCTTCTTATTACGCAAAAGTAATTTTTCAAATGACACCGCCTAGACGAGGCTTGTCACTCGCTGGACGGGGGCGTTCATGAATAGCCTAGGCCCTTTTTACGTGTTCGATCGGGAAAATAAATACATCATACGCCCATGTAGTAGGGAAAGTTTTGCACTCACACACTACACGCACGGCCCAGGTGAGTAACTGGGAAAAGTTTTGATGAATGAATTTTCGAAAAACTCGGACCACCATTCAACGTGGGAGGCCGGTGGGAATTAGGAACTGAGAATCAATCGAGCATCGTTGGCAAAATAGGAGGCAAAAACGCCCACTCTCTTTTTCCACTAGAGACGGTTGTACAACCGACGCCTGCGCAAAACGTAAAAGGTTGTATCTATCTTCTCTCTCTCTCCAAAGTCAACTCCTGGTGGATTGGATTGGAAAAAAGGGCAGGCGGCTGCCAGGTGGAAACGAGTAATAAACCGCCACTGCTGCTGCCAGCCGATCTGGCTTTGCCTCGTACGGCTGGCTCGGGTTGTACGCTAGTATACGTCTAGGGAGATCCCTCTCTCTTTCTCCTCGACTACCACCCACGCAGATACTGGTGAATGCGGAATGAACAAGAACCGCCTACGCCCCATGGATGTGTTTTATGAATGAAAACTCGTTCCCCCTAGTCAACAGCGGCTGTCAGGAGGGAAGAAAAAGCGTTTTACTACGCTTCCATAGTCAAACTACGATCGAATCGATTTTTCCCCCCTTTCCACTTCCATTTACGGGGCATAGCAACAAAAACGGAAATGCACGTATATGCGAGCAAAAAAAAGCCAGCGGAAAACCGGCGGTTGCCAACTTCAGAAAATGACATTATATTGGAAAAAGCGTATTACCGTCTAAGCCGGATCTCCCCCCCCCCTCCGAATGCTGACGTAGAAAAACATGCACTCGTACTACGCACGTTGTTGAAAAAAGTGGAAAAACTTGAGCGAAACGCCTATGCTTTTGCGTAGCAATTTGGAGATAGGAGAAAATAGTCAGGATTGGCTTCATTCTCGTAATTACTTGAACGTTCTATTTATGGATAGCAATGCCTATGATGCTGTTCTAAAAATACTCATGGCGTCCTAATTTAGAATGCATTCCAAAATTTGAGGCCAGCAATGATTTTAGTGGTTGGGTGGTTTTGGTGAAAAATTGGCTGATGCTGACATTAGCCACTGTGCATGATCAGGTACAATCCTGGACATTAGCTACATCAAAATTTGCGTATAAAAATGCAGTGCAGAAATGTTAGCATTACAATAAAATATGACCCTGAAACTTGCTAAATGCTATCTCAAGGAAGCACCATCCTGGCAAGGAACTGATTGACGGATCAATTCATATACCTACTCATTTGACCACTGGTCAAATTGGATCAATAATCATTGCGCGAGGCGGCTCCAATCAAGAGTGAATAAAAGCTTCGCAGGATCATGAGTGACAAAGGTTATCAATTACGCAAGGCTCGCTCTCTTTGTAGTACTACACACCCCGGTCAATGAACCGGGCTTAAATAATAGTCTAGTGTCATGGCACCCACATACGCCCGTTGATGAGTGGGAGTCGGCAATTAATTAAATGCAGGCATAGGCGCAGGGATAGAGAAAGGTGGTATATTAAATTAACCTTTTGTCTGGTTGCTAACCACCCCCGCCACCATGGATACCTTGCATAGAATTATCAGTTATGTAAAGTTACATTCGAATTTCTTCCGTTTTTATGAATATATGTTTTTGAAAAGTGATATGCTTATCACCAGTAATACACCCCCTTTTCATGCATGCTATTTTCAGGCGTACATATTATCTTTTGTGATTGGAAATTCGAGTATGACCTAACAAGCATAGCCTAAGAAAACTTATGAATGGTATAACCACCAGACAGAAAAAGCAACGTGGGCTGAGGGACGGATGATCCTGTTTCATAACACCAATACTAAAAATATTCACAATAGAAATCACGCCGACGTATTTTTCGAAGCATTTTGAAAATAGTGGGTTTTGGAGGCGTATTTGCTGTTTGACTAAGCAGTCAAAATCACATACCGTATTCCACTGATTTCATACAATCCGAAAAATAGTGTTCAGTCCAAAAAATCTACAGTAATCCTTGATTTATGAGAAAAACGTCGTCTAGAAGCTGTCTACTGACGCATATTGTCGAATCGTCAGCAAAGCAACACCCGCTGCTTTTCGCTTTCGACTAAGATTTACATGCTATTCATCCAAACAACGTTCTTCGAACTCGAAAAGCACACGTTGCCCAAAAAACGTCATCATTAGAAGAAGCTGGTGAAAGCAGCAATACGTGGTGACAGATGCGAAATATAGCCATCGTTCTATGAACGCGTAAAAATTTGTTGCTGAATGTCGAATTTAGCAGAAATTGAACAGTCATAAACAACGTGTTAACACGTGTTCAGCTACTTCGAAAAACCTCCCACCTAATATGGAGTGATAAATATTGTGCAGAAATACAGTGCACTAAAGGGCAGGGTATTCTGACGAAGCATGTTTATCTGGAAGATTCCCTAATTGAATATCGGTACAAAATTCTTATCACTACTGATTGGTTTTTGACATTTAATCATAAGGTCAATGCTAACTACCGTTTTTTGGTGGTTATATGGGATGGGATTGTGTAACTGCCAGGACACACTCATTTTGCATGTATAAATCGGATTTTTCCAATCCAGTGCTGAAACCTGTCAGGTCGAGATCAGGATATATATCCTATTCTGCAAATTCAGAATCAATGTAGGCATTTCCTGTGCTGTACTTTACAGCATGGCAAGAGGGTACATGGCTAACGACTAGGCCAGGTGCCAAAAATGCTGACATTGCTTTAGCAAGAAAAAATCTTACTCGGCTTCTCTTCTGACATTACGATTGAAGATAGACACCGAATCAGCAATGTAAAGTACCTGAAAAGGGCGGCATACTCATCCATGATTTCTCATACAAATTTCATAGATTTTTATAACTAATAATCTTTATCAAATCAGTTTTGAAAATCTGTACTCAGATTTAAAATTCAAGGCTTCCAGATGAAAGTGAAGCATTGCAAACGCATGGTAAACGCGTCCGACTTTCGGCCAAAATTGATGTGCATCACCAGCAGATTCTGCATGGTGGATTATTCCACGTAAGAAATTTCTCGGGCGTTTTCAGCAGGCTGAATCGCCTAATTTAGGCTCCGGCTGGAGAAAACTTCCGAAAAACGTTGACGAGGCCCTGCTTTTCTGTACCCCAATTCTCACCTCAATATTCTTCACAAATCACTGATAAAATATCACCAATCAATCTCTTTCCACGATCCATGTCTAAAGTAAACAGCCGTATTTAACCGCTTTCAAATTTTCGACCCTATTAGCCACATCACGAGTGCAATGTACCAAAAATAGATATATTACCGCCTTTTATGTTAAAAATCGGATTAACTTATTAGGCCTTCAAGTCTAACCATTATTATAATACAATGCTAAAAATTTCCATGTCTAACGTTCGAATTGACGGATTGGCTTAATTTGAGCATTTTCGTAGCTAAATTTGTGATGCGAATTGAGAATGCTTATTATAATTAGGCTCATCCTTTGTACCCGTGATACAATAAGACTGTCCATATTTGGTACCGGCTGTTTCACTACCTCATTACTAATTAGAGAGAGAAGGTGTGATTTTTCAAAAAATAAAAATACTTTTCATCACGATAAGGTTAGAAAGCGCACGCTGAGCATAATCCGAGGACATATTTCTGACCATAAAATAACAAGTTATTGGGGCGTGCATAAATAGGAATACTGTAGATATACAGTAAGATAAAGTCTTGATGACCTGTGGTCAACCGATGGTCAGTGACCACTGGACGCTGATAACCATAGGTATAGTTATGATATAGCTACGAGTGACTGACTGATAAGCATTCATGGATACTGACTGACACAGGCATATATAAGCATCAACATGAAAAGCCATATCTGAAATTTCCAGTGAAACATATACCGAAAATGACCTTTCTAGATCAGTGATTTTGAAAATCATCACGTGCTGATGGAAGCACGTCAGTATTTTTACGTCGATACAGGTACAGTCGAACTCGCTTAAGAACAACCCGTCGGGACCAAAAAATGGTTGTTGATAGCCGAGGGTTGCTGTTATCCAGCATGTATAACAGGTAGCACAGCAAAATGGGGAATGAAAACGGTTGCACTTATCCGATTGTTGTCGTTATGCGGGTTGTTCTTATGTGAGTTCGACTGTACCATGATGATGATTCATGAGCAACGTGCTCATTTGAGTATTCTTAAATTCCTGCACAAAGTTACTCGGTCTCGTGATTTGAGCTTGGCATTTCATATGCTATAACTTACAGTATGGCTGAAGCCGACTGGTTCTCCGTGCATCGAATTATCACATGCAGACAATATCCACAAATAATCTAGGGCTGATCTCGCATGATCAGTGAACGATTTCTTCGAATTGGCATGCAGATTTTAAAAAATGATCTTCGGACTCTGGCCAATGCATGTGCATTGACTCCGGTTCATGTGAAATCGCTTGAACCAAATGAATGTGCCTTGATACACAGCATGACTGACATTCTGACGATACAGTATCATGGCGTGACCTTACGTGGATGATCAAAATTGACCAGTGCTAAGCATGCAAATCCACATATATAAAAAGTCAACCCGAAATGACAGCAAGCAAGCACTATGACTAGCTACGACCATCACAGGTTGATCAGACTCACTGATCATAGCATCAGGTTTGGTATACTCGATTATCCGATCAATGCTCACTAGCATTAGACCCACTCAATACACAGGTACCAATTGTACCAGACTGACATTTGATCACGAGGATTGATACTATTTAAGCCAACTAGAAAGATGTACCCCTAGCTGTGCTTATTATGCACATCCACCCTTTTTTGTCGATTCACTTGCCTTTCAGGAAATTCTATTTTCAATGAACACATGGCTAAACAATTATTCATACGGGCTGTTGTTCTCGATTATACATCATAAGCTGCGTAATATTTTAATCACTCCATCTTCGGCCTAATAAAGGGGGACAATTTCAACCGCCTCTGCATTTGCTTCTCATGAACGAAGGGCCAAGAATTTGCTTCACATGCCTGCCTTCATTGAAATTCAAAGGAACAAAAAGGGCTCGATATTCTTCCCCCCCCCCCAAAGATCCTCTTCCTGCATAAGTAGGCGATCGACATGACAAGACGTCACGCACCAATAAACAAGTCTAATCACGGCCGAAATGTTAGCTTGCGGTGGGGTCGAGCGAGAAACGAATTGTCCTACGCGTGATATTTTCAACATTTTCAAAAACCTTTTCAAATTCACTAACCAAGCGTTGCGTGTTAGCTGAGAATTTGCCGCTTATTCGCTCATCAATGACGTATGGCCCACGCGTATCATGTTTGAATGTCACTGATCGGATCAAAACTGAATGACGTGCAATCATGCGTCACGCGTTCGATCTCAATGTTTGTGCAAAGAATCGTGTATACTGTACCGTTGGATACCGAAAATGACCGCTTGGTACTGGTCATTTATTTCTACTACACCGCAATCTTGCATGTTTGAACAAAACAGGATGCCAGGCCTGAGGGATTGCGAATAATCATCCGTCTCAACATGTAAGTTTACAAGAAACGGGTGTGCACTGAATTTTTCAATTGCGTCAAGCGATGGATGGCATTTTTGATGACATCAAAGCCCATGGCATTTATGCCATGACATACCTTGGCATTCATGGACGTTTCCCCGCGAATTCCTCTTTTCATTCATGAATTTTATGCAAATCTGATATTTGCGTCATTCGGGGTTCAGTGTTTTCATAAAATGCAAATTTCCCCCCGATCAATGACGCAATTTTCATCTAGGTATGAGCGTGGTTGTAAAATAGGCATTTTACATTCACCCAATTTGCATATTGAACAGGGGAATAATGAGATCAAATTTGCGCAGGAAATATTTTGCTAATGATACTGTAGAGGATTTGTGGAGATCATAGCTTTTTTCTGCCATGGATGCAAGTTTCCCATGCTGTAAACTACAGCGTGTGTGTATATATAGAAAAAAATGTGAGTGATTCGGTGCTTTTTGCAAAAGCACACTGGCAAGAATGCATTCTTGCATGCTTTTAAAATTTTCAAAATATCTTTAGCTAGGCTGAAAGCAGCCTCTTCAGAAATATTCTGTCCAAAATGGCATCCTTTTTCGCCAAGCCAGAAGCGTATCGATGCAAAATTCCACACCTTACCTGTGATGATGCAAATGGAACAATCAGAAGCCCGCATTTATGCCACCACGATCACAAATCGGATCACTTTCATAAATGACCCCGTATTTTTATACAAAACGCATATGCATACGCAAAAACGAAGCCTGTAAACAGATTGTGTCAAAATGTACGTCAATCGTCGAAATGCGAGCATAATTTTCATGTTATGAACCGATGATAATGAGGATGATTTTTAACCAACTAATACGTCTAATCATCGATGTGGAATATCAAAAACATCTTACTTCCACTGCACTCGCAGGGGGGTCAATCACAAGAACTTCATCTAATGTATAATCACGTAGAAATCACCTTAATCGGGTATTGGAGCGGTTAATTGACGTCCGTCCAAACCGGCCATGATATTCTCTGATGTCAACGTAGACATACGTATTCGAGTTTCCACTGTAGCACTACCGATGTGCGGTATCATAACTGAAATCAAAATCCATGATTTCACGTAAAAAAAAGAAACCTCAACCGCCATGTCTGGATCCCCTCTTTCAAAAAATGCTTATGACAAAACTGAATGTGCATACGTGTTAAAGTATGGTTATTGATTCTCAGGTTAGGTCCCAAGACTGGAGGGCAGAGGGGATCCAGTCATGGCGGTTGAGGTTTACCTGCCTAATACAGTAAACCTTACCGAAATTGGGTAATTTCAATAATTTATGATCAGGCGGTAATGGTTCGGGCGTGGATACGTCCAATCCGGCGGCCAGGATTTTCCCATTGACCAACGCATCGTATAATGCTTCTTGATCTACCAAATCGCCCCTGAAAATGGATCCTCAGCATTTTTGAAATTCAAATTAGCCTCATAACGTACCTGCTAAAGTTGAAGAATTGAGCAGTCGATTTCATCTTGGAGAATTTCTCCATATTGAATAAATGCTTGGTCTCGTTGGTCAACGCGCAACAGGAGACGATGAAATCACTTCCAGCCAAAAGGGCGTCCAAATTGGGCGTATATTTTGCACCCAGCGCATCACCTGAAATGGAATTCGTGTTACAATCTTAGACATGAGATCAGAAAAATTCCTCACCTTTCGGATTCGGTTTCCTGTTATGATATAGGATTTCTTTCGGATGAAATGGAATCAATTTTTCGGCCATTGAGGAGCCTGAAAATTGTCCAATTTTAGTGCATATCAAAGAGGCCTATAATTGCGCAATCCTGGTGCATGCCAATTGCGCAATCAAGTCAGAAGCCGAATCATAAATGAACTTACCAATTCGACCCATACCAACGATACCAACGGTTGATCCAAAAATGCCTCGTCCACACATGTACGATGGATACCAAGCTTTCCATCGACCTTCGTGGACGTCCCTGTTGGCTTCGATCAATCGTCTCGTCGTGCATAAGATCAATGCTAGGCCCAATTCGGCACAAGCTTCGGTCAATACGTCCGGAGTGTAGCCCAATTGGATGCCTCTGAAAAATGAGATTTGAGATCAGTGATTGCAGTGATCACAGTTGATCTGGATTGTGATCACAATTGATCTGCGATTACAGTTGATCTGTGATCACAGTTGATCTGGATTGTGATTACAGTTGATCTGTGATCACATGCTTTCAGCATGCGATACACATGCAAAAAATGAAATACCATTACCTGCGTTTGCATGCAGGAACGTCGATGTGATCGTATCCAACCGACATGGTACCAATGACTTTCAAATTTTTGCCTAAAATAGAAGATGTCATGACATTGCAGCAGTGCCAAATGCATTGCTTGCAATGAATGCAAGCCATTTTTAGCACTTTCATGAACAGAGAGCTATTCTGCAATTCTGTGCATATGGTTTGCAATGCAAAAATTTCCTTACCACGATCCAAAAGCTCTTCATCGATTTTATCGGTAGCAACGCAATACAATGCATCCATATTTTCCACTTCTTTCAAAAGAACGTCTCTTGGTACGGTGTAGTCTTGATTCCATGATGTCAATTCGTAGCCCCTGAAAATATGATCAGCATCAGATACGGATCGATGATCCAAATTGCTAGCATTGCCATTGATATGGTACAGTGTAAATTGCGCAATCCAAAATTGCTCACCTGTTCTTCAACATCTCGAATGCAGGCGTGAGAATTTTCCTGGTCAAATAGACTTTGGGTCGTGATGCCATCGTTGGCTCGAATGATCGCAATCCTAAAATTCAAGATTTACCATTTGAAGAGCATACAGCAATCAAAAGAAATCAGATATTATCTGTTCCAGCATCAAATGAGATTGTGATAAAGTTTTGATAATCTATTCTCGATAAGGCAGACAATCAATTAGCACCTGATATGAATGTCATCGATAATCCGAATCACAGCCTATGAGTGATTGATCACTGCGATCACAATCACTATGATCACAGATAAAATATCCATGACATAATCGATCATGCGGGAATTTCTGCAGGCAACGGTCTGCCTTCCAAACCAGCGATAATATTCTCAGCCGTCAATGTACCGAGACGTTGACGTGCTTGGGCCGTTACACCGCCGATATGTGGGAACATGACTGAAATGAGAACTGATCAGAATCCTAATCAAACCATAATTCAAAATTCTGACCAAAATTGAGCAATGTAAGCAGCTTATGATCCGCGGGTAATGGTTCTGGCGTGGATACGTCCAAACCGGCCGCCAGAATCGTCTTGTTAGCCAACGCATCGAACAATGCATCATGATCGACCAGACCACCCCTGAAATCAGGACTCATTCGTTACTGATCACTGCAGAATTTTTCTCATACCTGCTGACATTGAAGAATTGAGCGGTTGGTTTCATCTGATCGAATCGATCCTTATTGAACATTCGTTTCGTTTCTGGAGTCAACGAGCAAGCGCAAATCACGAAATCGCTTCGACGAAGTAGGTCGTCCAAAGATGGCATATATTTCGCTCCCAATGCGTTGCCTGAAACATCAGTGATCAGTTCGATCAATGAAATTTAAATGCAAATCATACCTTTTTCACTGGGCTTGCGATTGTGATACAGCAGCTCTTTCGGATGGAACGGCAATAATTTCTCGGCTATGGATGCCCCTAAAATCCGAAACAGGCCGAGAATTGCGCAATGCTTAAAATCAATGCTTACCTATTTTTCCCATACCGACGATCCCGACGACGGAATCGAGAATACCACGACCGCACATGTTGGGCGGAAGGAAACCCTTCCATTTCCCTTCGTGTACCAATCGATTGGATTCGAATACTCGTCTGGTCGTGCAGAGGATCAATGTCATTGCTGCTTCGGCAGTTGGTTCGGTCATGAGATCGCCAGCGTGGCCCAATTTGATGCCTCTGAAAGGAGATATTGAGTTGACATAATTTTTGAATACATTATCCAAGGGACAATGCAAACGTACATACCTGCGTCTGCAAGCGTCCACATCGATATGATCATATCCAACGGACGTGGTTGCAATGACTTTCAAATTCTTGCCTGCGAAACGGATCCATTATCAATGGATCCATACAATGCAAATGACTTACCATGTTCCAGAACTTCTTCGTCAACTTTGATCCCAGCTGATACGACCAATGCATCGGCTTCTTCGACATTCTTCAGCAATACGTCCCTCGGTATCGGCTGATCGTATTGTCCAATCCATGCAGACACGTCGTACCTGGACGAAGTTCATTTTAGCATTTCATGTTTGCATATTCAAGCAATGATGCGCATTTGCAAAAGCCTCAACCTGCGGTATACTGTAACAGCTTGCATTTTGCATAATTCTGCAATCCAAACTGCATGCAGCTAAATTGCGCAATCAGGCCCTCACGCAGAACCCCGCTTCCAATGCACCAAATACAATCACGCTTACCTGTCTTTCAATAATTCGTATGTCGAATCCAATCTTCTGGCCAAATATACCTTCGGCATCTTGGAAGCCATGAATGCACGCACCGATGGCATAAGCTGAAATGATCACATATATCCATCCAATCATAATTCACAATATGAGAGAATAAACGCCTCAAAAGGCATAATCGCATAATCCAGACTCATTTTAAAGCGATGCTTTAATTATTATCAGGAATATATGCACATTCGTAATATCACATGATACAACCACAACCAAAAAGCTCAAGGAGTGTTCAAACTAAGACTAGAATGTCGCCCACTGTCTCGCGAGACAGTTCTGCCTCCGGGTTGATAGAAATCACTTTTATCAAACAGCGGTCGAATTGCCCAATATGGTTTGAACAGATCATCTTTTCGGATTTCCAAACAAGTGGGACGTTGATCCGGATCGTGGGACAGTAAT
The DNA here is from genome assembly GCA_034695185.1 of Discolaimus major. Lineage (NCBI taxonomy): Eukaryota > Metazoa > Nematoda > Enoplea > Dorylaimida > Qudsianematidae > Discolaimus > Discolaimus major. The sequence continues at coordinate 31,219 of JAQIWJ010000073.1, forward strand.
CGTCGAATCAGGGCGTCCTGAAACGGACGGGGTTATCAGTGATTAATAATTCAATGAAAACGATTCTTACCTCTTGACCATAATCACGCTCGAAGTGTTCAGGGAATGAATTGCGTCGAGCGTCTTGGATGACGTGTACCCGTTCCATCAACGTTTTGAAAGGCACCAGCAATTCGACGAATATCAATCCCAATGCGTAAATATCCGCCTTGGATGTGCACTTCCGTCCCATTTCCTGAAAAAAACTCGGATGTAATGCTTCACCAAAATTGATCGGAAGATAAACGTACTTGTTCTGGACTCATGTACAATTGCGTTCCAACGCGATCCGTTGTACCGTGAGACGGTGATACTGTTGCGATTGAAGATGCCAAATATTTCTCGTCCCCAGCCGCGTTCTCGGCCATTTCCAAATGAACGGGTAACGACACGCTGGTTGGTAATGTCTTCGTGGCCAGACCGAAATCACCAATTTTCAGCATACCCGTTGCAGAGAAGAATATATTTGAAGGCTGAAAATGGAGCTTTTTAGGATATGAATTGATACAGAAAATGCACCTCACCTTTAAATCTCGATGGACCAAACCAAGGTCGTGGACGTACTGCATGGCACACACCAATTGATCGAACAAATCCAACATTGTTGCTCTGTCTCGATCCTCCACCGAATTATTCGCCAATAGCCAATCTTTCAATGTTCCTCGACACAGTTGCATTTGAATGTACAAATAAGCCGTTCCCAATGGCTTCGGTTCAATTCTCGTATTCTCTTCACGTTCTTCCTCGCTTTTCGTCGAACTATGCTTGCTGGACGTCGATTTCCGATTTCTCGTTCTTGGCAGCACTGGTTCCAGAATAGGTGCAGACGTACCGGCCGTCGTTGCGGAATGAGCGAATATAATCTCCACGGATTCTTGCAGGGGTCGTTGAAACGCGACGCGTTGCTTTGGTTCATTCATACTGGCATCGTCGATCGGTTTCTGGTCATTTTGATCGGCGGATGGGAGATTCGGATCATCAGTCCAAGTGCCGAATGTCGAAGCTTCGGTTCCAGTGTAGTCATTCGAACCAACATCCCCAGCCGGTCCAACTTTCGGTGCCACACATTCCAGGTCGTCCTTGGATTTGTTGTTGTTGTTATTGGAACGAATTCTGGACGCTGATTCCAAGCTCAATTCATCGCAATCGGAACGGTGGCTAAATTGAAATGGATGCTAGTAAAAGCATCACTGAAAATGGTTGCTTACCATTTCTGGAACATATCTTTATCCATTTTCTTCTGCCAAACAGCCGGTGGCTCTTCAAACCACGCACTGAAATACCGAACCACGCCCGGATGATCCAATTGAGCCAACGCTTTCACTTCACGACGCACTCGTTCTTTGGCACTGCTCCTGAAATAAGCCAGATGCAATCATAGTTTTGAGCATTGCAATGAAAATCTTACTTTAGAGCAAACGCAATCCTTTTCACAGCATACAATTGATCATCGTGTGTATTCCGAGATTCCACTACAATGCCGAATCCGCCTCGTCCCAATTGACGTATGGGCTCGAAATCCGTCGAGTATCTGAAAATCGATTAGATATGCAAAACTCGATATTTAGTCTTTCTAAACGAATACTCACCGTCCATACGATCTTCCAGTCAAATCGCCAACCAATTCGGACAGAACGCTATCGGATGTTGGACTACGAGTGGACGGTGCTAATCTCGTTGTTTCGGTGTCTGGTGACGCCGTTGGCGTTCCTGGTGTCGGTGGTTTGTCTTCCTTGTTCAGGCATTTCTGAAAACAGACGCGGTTTAGCAAGCTCATGACTGAAACATTGATACGTACCTCGGCCATTTCTTTAGATTCTCTCAATTGACGAGCATAAAATCGAGCCACCAGAATTGCTGGGATGAAGAATGCGCTCAATGCCGATAGTGTCAGTACACTGAAAAATATTGATTTCAGTTGTTTTTTAAAAAAATTAAACCACACTACTCACCAAAACTGCCAAGATGGCATATTGTCCAAGAATACAGCAAAGTCGTGTTGCTTGGATCGTTTTGATTTCGACTGATCCGGCGAATGTGGTAATAATAAACGACCGTGAGAAGACGTTTTGTGTTTGTACAAATACCAGCCCATATCTGAAATATGGGCAGACGTCAATGCGCCTCGTTTCCAAAATCTAACGCCAGTCTTACCTTTCGGATACTGTTCACGTAGAATCAATGAATTCACTTCTTCCGATGCGCATGTTGGGCAGTCTCCTCCGCAGTGACCACCAACGCGAGATTGATCTTCCAATTCCAATTGAGCTGAAAAATCAGTTCGTTAGAAGAGGAAAAGAATCAATTGAATCGAACTTACCAGCTGGAGCCAGCAAATAGACACGACCTTGATCGTTTTGACCGTATCCCTTCAGATCCCTCTTCCGACGTTCTTCTGGTGATCGAATGACATATTTCTGATCATTGTAGGTTCCTGAAAAGTTACGCCCATGAATATGGATCAATTGGATAAAAATAAGCTAGCATACCAATGTAGATTGTGCGTTCCATTTGGCCACCAACCGTTCGACCAGCCAATTCAGCTAAAGCGGCCTCGCTGATCGAATAATACGAGAATGCAGGAACCAGTGTATGCTCGAAAATCGATCGTTCCAATAATACACCGGCCGGCGATAACGTCCATATTTGAACGATTGGGCTTTCCAGCTGAAATAAGGGATCAATTATAAATCAGTCTACAGGCTACATTCAAAATATTACCTTTGCTTCCCATAATAATACTCCAGGATCGCTTTTATCGTAGGCCAATAATAACCCTTGCGGCGGGACGATTTTCAGATCCACATTGCCAATATCGCTCGGATCCAAATACATGCGATTCGAATGATGGTCCGATCGTGTGCTTGGCGGCTAAATTGAATCCGAATTAGTACCCATTGCAAATAATCCAACCGACGCCTACTTTCGAATTATCGTAGCTGAATTGTTCATTGGTTCCGAGACAAATGCACGGCGAATTATCGTCGTCTTTGATCTCGAAGTCGTCCAGCAGCAATTCGTGTTCACCAACTGTGACGTTCCAACGTTCCGCGCCCGAACCAGGATCCACCGCGCGTACCGTTTGAGTCGTACGTTTGATGATCAGCTTTCTGAACGGCGGTGTTGAATTGTCGCCGAAATTCTCGCAACCGACCGAACTGCACGTCTGGTGAATCTGAAATTGAAAACAGTCCGAGTCTGCATCAATGTAAAGCTTCAACGCTTACCTTTCCAGTGGCAGGATCCACGAAATGCGTTCGAATTAGCTTCCCACCAGAAAGCACGTCAGCGCCCAATTTCAACGAACCGCTCAACAACGCGTCCACACTGAATGGAACGCTTTGAACCACGGCGTCGTTGTACATGTACAAATGGCCGTCCAGTGATGGGATAAGGCGATATTCGACGTCATCCGCATAGAACTGAAATACAAACGCTCAATGTGAACATTGCAGAATAAAAACTGAACTGAACTTACCGGAATATTACTCAAACTGGAAGATAATAATGGTTCCACATCCGTTTGCATGCTCCAAACGAGGCGTCCATCTTCGCTCGAGGCGTCAAACGCACTAATACGACCGTCCAATGTGCTGACGAATATGTATGGCCTGAAATGACAGATTACGTTCAGATATGCTGATTAGAGATTTTGAAAATTGCAGCTTGGCTATTGCAAAATGCTGCGAGGAAATTGCAGTATGCAAAGCAGAATTTCAAGCAACCGCTTTCGCAAATGTAAATTCACGATAGGCATTTGCATCGGCAAAATTTCAAAATTGCACTTACTTCTTATCACCAGTTTTTAGATGATCGCAGCAAGATTTAATCACTGTGGTCTCGTCAGATTCCACGGTTCCGTCATTTTGGACGACGGCTTGATTTTTAACGCTCTCGTCATCAATCGAGGCACGAACTGATTGAATATATAAAAATCCACCGAATAATATCAACGAAGTGAAACCCGCAACCGATGCGATACGACCGAATCCCATTAGTGAAAGGAAGAAATGGCAGTCATAATTTCCATTTCAGGCAAACTTAGCATGGAATATTGAATCACCGCCGGCAGATAAAACAGGGAAATCATGCCATTTTTTCGACACGCGACTTTGGCTGACGTGGTTAGCGCCTGTTTGCAGCCTATTCTTTCATGGCTAACCAAATTTATACCCGTTCCATGGAAGATTCGGCATACTGTAGCTACGTGTAAATTATAGGAATGTTCGAATTTAGCGGGACCATTGGAGGTCGATTTGTTGCAACCGCCTACGACAAATACACGGCTAACGAAAGTATTTACTGCCTTCTGTTGCGAATTCGGGATTCCTTGGAATTTCCGGAAAATAATTATTTGCCGTAATTGGTTTCCATCCCGAAGCGAATACTTCCAGGCCCAAAACAGGAGTCCCAAACCGAATTTTGTCGGCGCCAAAAAAGATAGCATCATGGGATTTGGATTATCCATCAGGATTATCCATGATTACCCCTCTTAGGCTTAGGTAAAAGGCGGCCGAAGGCCGCCAGCTTAGGCACGCGGATTACTTTGCCTCCGGAGTAACTGCCCTGGCTTAGTATGACCGCGTCTGGCTTAGGTGGTATTTGGGCATTTTGACATTCGTTTTTGTTTTGGGCCTGGTTGTGAGTTTTTGGGACCACTTTCATTCTTTTCGGGAGCACTTTAATTCGCGGCCCTCAATAATGCCCAACAAAACGCAAAGAATTGACTTTAGCATTTTCATAAATTCACCTCCAATAATTCAAAATGTATTGCCGATTATGCATTATTCTTGGTGGAAAAGGTACTAATTTCAAAAAGGGTACTCGAAAAGCTCATGCCAAATTGCATCGAAATCAAATCAAGCCATTTTCTGGTGAAAAGGAAACTTCGAAGCTGATTTATAAAAGATGCTTCAAAAAGAAGGTTTCATCACTGGATGATGCTCAAGAAGCTCACGATCCGGATGGTGCAATGCGTTTGAAAATCACGATTTCCAAGCGTGCCAAAAGTATTCCGAAACGTGGAAAAGGTGGTTTTTTGTATGGGTGAGTCACATATTTCCTCTGATTGCATAATCAGTTATTGCATGATTGCATCCAGATGATACTGGCACTAATTCAAAACATGGTTGCTAAACAATGAGCATTGTATTATGACTGATTATAGTTAGTTTCTAAAACATCGCATTCCATCTGACCGAAAAACATAATGACTAGGATTTATTCGTATCACATTGAAGTTATACTTACGAATTATCTGATAATACCATAGAGTACACATATTCACACATAAAAACGCCAGTAAATTGACTTATTCTGAGTATTTTCAGGCCACTTCGCAAAAGCAAAAGCAAGATAAGCCGTACTTGCCAAGATATATTGAAACAATGCGGTCAAAAAGGGACCGTATGGTGTTACCCTTGCTCAAAATCAATCTCAGCACGAGATCCTACTGTGGCGATCAATCATGCCATGCGTCATTTGCATAAACCATTCTTCGCCTGTGTGCAATGCGAATATTCTTGTACAAGTCTTGGCACAATGTGTAATCATCTGAAAAAGAAGCATGGTCTCAATTCTGTTGGGAATTACGTTGACCAAAGGGATGGCTATCAAGATGAGATCATGGGTGCGGTCAAGAAGTGCTACGAAAAGCCCATAAAGACCGAAATGCCAGGCCAACAAAAGCATCAAATGGAAGAGCAAAGAAGCTCCGAAGTAGGTACGGATACGAAATCTGCTTCTGCTAAGAAGTTGGAAAATCAGGTGATTTCACCGTTCAAAGTGCCTGCCGTACCAATGCAAATCAAAACTGAAGATGCGAACAATGAGAAGGAAACCACTGGATCCAGAAAAAGGAAATCGATTGATCCAGACCAATATACTGTTGTGAAGAAATATTCGTGCATCAAATGTCCATTTTCGGCCGAGCGTCGCAAAATGATGAAGAAACATTTGATTTCTGTGCATTCCGAATAAACGTTGGCATGATATTGACAATCCTTTACCCATTGAGGATTCTGAACTTTTTTCTTGAGCTTTTTTGAGTACTATGCATTACCATTATTTAGCACTTATAGATCATTCAAGTTGGATTGCTCTCTCGGTATTATGATTCGTATGATAGCCTTTGAAGTACTGTACTTACGCATTTTTCTAAGTTGCCTCTACGCTGTTATACCTATCATTGATTACGAATGTACCAATTTATATTTTCAATGTTGCATGTATTTTCTTATCAGGCTTATGTGTCTTCTTGCTTTTAAATGAGGCTTCCCATGGATGATGCACTGTTATAATGCATTTCACTGGCCCCTTGTGGAACTGATAATAATTCCGAAAATTGTCTGAATCAGGTAAACCCTGTTTTTAATGACGTTCGGAGAACCCGCAGGTGTGTGTTCGTTCAATTTGCGGACTAAAATCCGCGCACGCACACACTAGAGAATAGGCTTTCTTCAGTGCGGGCCCGCAAATTGAAGTAAGAATCCTCTGCGGGTTCTCCTAAGGTCATTAAAAACAGGGTTTATCGTACCATGAAGGAACATAACTGCCTGCTAAATGCGTTTCTTTGCTTCTGTAAACTCTCGTTATTGTCACTCTATAATAGAGGGTTACCAAGAAGTTGTTAATCACTTTCAACTGAACTTTCTCAATGGCTTCATGATTGCCCAATGATATTTGGAATTTAGACTGATCTGGGCATGGGGAATTAAAATAGGCTTTTTCTAAGGATCGACCAAAATCGAACATCTTGGCTGAGCTAAAATTTCTGACCCCCTATTTTTATGATTGCATGTGATCAGGCATGTCATGAGGACGAGCAATTTCTATGTCTTATGGCCTAGAACCCACTGGTTCGAAATCCAGGTCCAAAAAACCGTTTTTCTGAAACATGATCATTTTACTCAAAAAGTGATTGGGCGATTTTGGCCATATCTCGCGAACGGTAGCACCTACAGGGCTGAAAAAGAGACCGTTTTGAAGGAAATTAAATGCTCTATCAAACGCTGATTCTGGTTTCTCCATACGATTGACCGTTATGCAAAAAAGGCCTCAGACTGCGAAAAAGTGATATTTTTGACCATGATGACCGGTCACAGAAAAGTATGCCATAAATCACCTGAACGCGGATCGGATTTGATATTGCTGGCGTTTGTGTGGGTTTGCCAGCGCTACAAAACGAGCTGCGTTTTCCAAAATTCTAGTGGTCCCTGCGATCATGATACGCTGAAAACCGCACATTAACCTGTCTGCAATACTGGCTGGATTATTTGAAGTTTTAATCATGTCTAGAATTCGTCATGCGCTTACATGAACCATTAAGAGTGACTTTCCCAGTGCATTCACCCAGGTGGGTATCATTTGAAAATTGACGAGCCCTCATTTTCACATGTTTTGTACAGTTTTTCATGCTGATCACGGTGGTCACTTCCTTTTTGCATGAAACCTCACGGTTCCTGTAATACTGGCTGTTGAAATACGGCATTTTTCAGAAAAATCACTTTTTGGCATGCGTGCATTTGAGCGCTCATAACTTCTGTTCTACTTAAGTAATCGTAATGAAATTTTGCCCAAGTATTACTCAATATGTGCACAATAATTCCCCAAAGTTTCATTGGAATCAGCGAAGACGTTCCAGACTTATGGGTCATAATGATGCTAGACCTCTTGGTTCCAAAGGGTCAAAATTT
>JAQIWJ010000074.1:0-38435 GCA_034695185.1 Discolaimus major
GCGTCAAAATGCGGCCACACGTTTCATTTACGTTGCATCTCCGAATGGCTGAAGAAATCGCCGTCTTGCCCGGTTTGTCGACAAATGACGACGATCAACGATATTATTCAACAATTATTTTTCGATTGCGGAGAAGATAGTCAGCTCAGTTTTTCGTCTTCGCCCAACTCGTCATTGGCCGTGAGCAATAGCGAACTTTTGGAACAGGTATGTACAGAAATTTTAGAATTTTTCACAAGTAAAAACAGTATTATTAATTTCGCCTATTTTAGATCAAGACCTTGGAAAAAATCAAAGCGAATGATCATCAATGTTTGAAGCGATTAGAAACTGATGCAAAGAAGTCAGAAGCATTGGTAAGTGGTTGTTTTTTCTGGCATGTTTTCTGTCCAAGAATTCTCGTTTAGAGCTACAAATGCTAACCTTTTTCAGATTCGAAGCTTACGCGAGCGCAATTCCGGATTGACCGCTCAAAATGTGGTTTTACGCGTCCAAGCCAACGATTTCGACAATATGAAACAGAAGAATACGATATTATCGACCACGGTAAAAGAAATGGAAGTAAAATTGAAGAACTATCAAGCGTAAGTTCTTGATGTGTAATGCAATTACATCAATTCATACAAATCGTATTTTTTAGGATCGACCATTTGGTGAATGGCGTCGATGAAAACGCTGCGTCATCCGAAGATGTGGACGATGTATCTGTGGAAGCCATGGCAGCTTCGTTGAAAATCATGCGAAAGTGAGTACACTTTTAGTGTCTCCTTTATTTGGATGTCCTAAGAATGTTTTCTTTAGGAAACTCCAAGATATGGCGGATACGAATCAACGTATGATGTGCAATCTCCGCGATTCGGAGCGTGATGCGGCTACGTTGAGGAAAGAGAATGCTGATCTCAAGGCTTCGGTAAGAATTTTGCAATCAAGGTCAGGATGCCGTAGTAATACGGGACCTTTTCAGTTGAAATCGAAGGAAGAATTACTCTCGAAGGCCGGTCGCGAGGGAGAAATACTAGATGGATTCAGCGAGTAAGATGATGTTTGATTGTTTGGGGCAAGATCCCTGTTCTGATACTGACCATTTGTTTCAGCATCGAATCGCCATCGAAAATGTATGCCAGTCCGGAACTGGACATTCGTCGTGGACGTTCCAAGAAAGATTCGCAAAAGACGGAAGAAGCCAATTATTGTCGCAAGCTGCCATTGGTGAAAACGACGAGCTTGGCTAGCACTGTTTCCAAACGAAAACGACCAACGGGTTTTGGTATCGCGACCAAAGGCGTCAGCACTGCGACGTCGTCGAAACGTTGCGATGGATTGGGTGGACGAGCTGCGGTGGCACCGGCTACGCCTGTTAAGCCGAAATTCTTATTACAAAAACAAACGTTGGTTCCGAAACCCACTCCGAAACGCAATCCAAAGAAACTAAAGCTTTTTACTCGGTCTACTTCGTCCGAAATTTTCTATAGCGACGATAGTGATTTGGTTGCTCTAGCTCCGCAAAACAAGAAGGCTAAAACTCGCGTTCAATTCGGCGATGCTACATTTGTGATTTCCGATTAATCCAGGTACGATTGATTCGATCTTCAGTGATATTCACAAGTGACTTAGTACGAGGATGGCTGTGCCGTGTTCTTTTGACCTACTGATTTTCCGCCTTTTATTCACCATTCATCTATTTATGTATTCAGTTTTCTTTGGACTTGTAAATTCGGCGGATCACTTCAGCGTTGTGTTGTGTATGAAAGAGCTTCATTGACTCATAATTATCTTGATTTTGTATTGCGATTGAATGTATTTGATCGATTTTCTTTTAGCACGAATCACTGGTGATCGATGTTCAGAATGACGAGTCGATATTTCGTCAATCAATTGGCCGATTTCGCCGCCGGAGAGAACGTGATTTGTCGTCTGAACGATTCGAGTCAACTATACAAAGAGAAAACCTTGGAATTGGCTGCGTTATGCTTGCATAAATTCCCGGCCAATTCGAGCAATGTGGACGGTGGATTGTACGTTGGAATCGGAGGATTAGCGTACGCTTTGTGGTACGCGGCTTCCAAGAAAACCGTCTTCGATCAAACGGAGAGGAATCAATTATTGAAAGAAGCTCGTCGATTGATCGATTATAATTTGAAGTAAGTGATTTTTCAGCTTTTAATTTGTTAGCAGCTTTGATTTGAAGTCGTTTTAAACGACGCTTTTGTTGCTTCAGGTCCGATCGGGACGTTGAAGGAGAAGAAGGCGGATTCCTGCTCGGTGCCAGTGGAATTTACACGACGGCCGCATTGATCTACAACGAATTCAATGATCAAGATGCGGTGATCAAATACGTGGACAAATGCAAGAAATTGGCCATACGAGCGGCTGAGAATATCAAATTCCTGGTAAGCATCTAGTTTTGCTTCTGCTCAATTCAGCAGAGTCTTTACTGAAAGCAGTATTCGCCTTTCAGAAGCAAGGAAGCGATGAATTGTTCGTCGGTCGTGCTGGATATTTATGCGCAATATTGAATCTGCACCGGAAATTGAAGGAACCGTTGTTCGATCCCCGATTGATCGAGAAACTCATCATTACCACGATCGCATCAGGACGTGAATACGCCGTACGCCACGGCAGCGCTTCGCCATTGATGTACGCTTATCACCGGACCGAATATTTGGGAGCGGCTCATGGATTGACTGGTATTTTGCAAACGACGCTCAGCTTCCCCGAAATTCAATTGGACGTGGGTGAATTGAAAGTTTTGAAAGGTAAGCATCAGTCGGCGGTTTCTGATTGAAGCTAAAAGATCCTTTTTCAGATGCCGTCGATTGGCTATGTTCGGTTCAAGCGGAGAACGGAAATTTCCCAAGTTCCGCCGACGAATTGGATCCGGGTTCGAACGAATTGGTTCACTGGTGTCACGGCGCGCCTGGAACGGTGTATCTACTCGCGAGAGCGTACCAAATTTGGCAAAATGATCGTTATCTGAAGGTAAATATCTGAATTATTCAAATTAAATCTTGACTAAATGCGTATTCCATTTCAGGCTGCGTTGCGTTGCGGAGAAATCGTCTGGACAAAAGGTCTATTGAAGAAAGGTCCCGGAATTTGCCACGGAATCGCCGGCAACGCGTACGTTTTCCTGCTCCTGTATCGTTTGACCGGATACAAAGATGAACGTCAATTGCATCGTGCGTTGCGCTTCACCGATTTTATGCATTCGACGGAATTCAAAAAAGAGTTCGAACGCCGGATACGCCGTTCAGCTTTTTCGAAGGCTTGGCCGGTACGTTATGCCTGTACGCGGATTTAGCATCAGGAATCGAAGGAAAGAATGATTGGGAATTTCCATTGATGCCAGTATTCCTTCAATGATCTTCTGTGAACGTTGGGATTGAGCATTTTTATGTCAGCATGCAGAAACTAGTCTGGTCATTTATGACGCAATGTGTCGTATTTGATGTACTCGTTTTTATCCATGTGATTTTGATGTATGCCAGTTGAATGGCAATATAATTGTCGCCTTCGAAATCGTCTTTTTGCGGTGTGTTCATGGGTTTTGATACCCTGTATATTTCTGAGTTTGAGCAATCGATCAAAATTATCGATTTTGGATGCTAATGTGATTGGTCGATTCTGACCGCACCACGTGATTCTCCATAGTCGATTCTATAGGAAAACATATTGATATCTCATCCACAACTTCATATGGGTCAAAACAATCTGGACTAATCATGGATGATCAAGCGGTTACAGTACACCTTAGGACAAAAATCGATAAAACCGGTGTATCGAGGAGGCGAATGCACGTTTTCTAGGATAATCAAGCATGCTCGTTCCAACGGCGTTGTTTATTTTCGTCTATCGCGCGTAATTGTGAAGTTGATCAGAATTATCGATTTCTCGAATATCGATTTTTAAGTGATCAGACCGTGATCAACGGATGCAGCATCGTCGATTGTACTGGAGGACATACTTACACAACGTCTGTATAGTTATCTATCGTCCGGAATCACCGACTGAAAATCATGTGCTGAAGCATAAACCTAAACCGTCGTAAGCTGATCCCCTCTGCCCTCCTGTTCTTGCTTGGCTAACGAAAGAATTGATCCTCCATTACATGCAGAAGTATGGATGATTCTCAGGTTAGCTGCCTTATTCTCTCAGCCGTGCCCACCAAATTGAAGGGCAGAGGGGATCAGGTTATGGCGGTTTAGGTTTAGGCAATTTCAAAATTTGGATTTCTCTAATACGTGTGATTAATGAACGAAACCTACGTTTTCTGGGACAGTTTGACATGCTGGTTCTAAAAATCACATCCATTTCACTATGTGTTCGATATTTAGGGAATTGATCAAACGATCAACTTCCGACAGGGAGGTGATAGCGTCCTGAAATTTCATGATTTGGACCCATTTGTGGATCAAGATGATCAATGATTTTCTCATCAAAATTCAAATATTCCATGCAGAATCAAAATCGATTTTTCAAAAATCACTAGCAAAATTTTCAATATGGGCACAATATCTTCATCGATCATCAAGATCGATAATAATGATCATTATCAAAATTAGCAAGATCAAATTGATCAGCAAATCACAGGACAAATATTCCGAATCAAAAAATTCTTTGCTACAGTATGCCTATACATAAACGTGAATATGGATGATCGGAATTAATCAATAAAAAGGCGCCTTTCTAACGAGATCAAGTTAAGGTCAGCATCAAATTTGGGCTTGAGAGCTTCAATGTTTACATCACAGTGTTTCTCAATTTTGATACCTAGTTCACATCGGATTTTGGAACCCTGAATTTGGGCGTCACCCCTAACGCATAGGCAGATCGAAATTTCAAAAATCGATTTCGACATGATTGGTGCTCCAAATGCGTATTTTCTGCGATTAATCCCGGGACGGTCGATGACCATAAATCCGGTCGTCATGTACGTACAGAATTGCTAATCCCAGGGTGAAATATTTTTGGGGAAAAATACTCGAACCAACGTTCAAATGCGGCCTTGCTCCGAATTTCCTTTTGTATGCGGATTTTGTATAGGTATTTATGTATTTCCACTCCTGGAACTTGCGGGGATGAGGTCTCACTCGGATGGTGAATGAGAATCGTTAAAGCGTAACGGCACATGGAAAAGGAAATTTCGCCTCCCAAAAAAAGATGCCTTGAGTGAAAGGCGGAAACTCTATTTTCCAATTCCACACCGTGTCCAGGTGGATTTTCTCCTCTTTTCGGGGCAAAAAGGCCGATGATTTTGTGAGTGGACATATACTCTGGAGTGCTTGGTTTATTCGAGTATCCATCGAGGGAGGTTGTATGTTTGCGTTTGCCCTTGGCACCGAAGGTTAGCTGACGACTCAGCAATCAAATCATCCGTGTCCGACCTTTTTCCATGACTATTTCGAATAGTGTTCTGTGCAAACGTCATTTCCTAGCTATACGTGCTCGATGAACCAGCAGTTTACTTTTCGAGTAGCCTTTTTCCCCATACGCACGAGGGTCCGTCAGTTTGGATCACTTTCCTGTGTCCCTGTCCAGTTGCATTGCTGAGGAACCCTGGTAGCCATGCTACAGTATGACTCATTCACTGTGCTGTAGATTTATAAGCTACAGTATGACACTGCTCGCAGGGGAAGCAGGATTTTAGCTAATCGATGACCATTGGACTAGACTTGAGATCTGCTAATTTATCGTCATGACTGATGACCACTGGTCAAGGCTTGAATTTTGCTAAGCATGCTTATCATCATGACTGATGACCACATGAGACTGCTTTGCAGAAGCAGGATTTTAGCTAAATGACCATTAGTTAAGAGTTTCTGCTAAGCTAAATATCATCATGACTAATGATGACCACTGGTCAAGAATTTGACCTCTCCTGATTCATTATTATGGCGATCGATGATCCTTTTCCATTGCCACGGCAAAAGAGATGTCCCAAATGTCAACACGACAAAGTCCTCTTTTCTTTGCCTCGAATTGTTGACCATGGGGTGGTCATTGAAAATGTCCGCATCTTACGAATTCAGGGGATATATTTGAAACGTTTAGCCTCTTTTGCATTGTATTTTTCTGGGGGCTGGCATTGCGAGTTTTATGAAAAGATTACATAAATTGTCCGATTTTTCAGGGCTGTGTTCGATTTGACCAGCCGAGGCGGCCCGAAAAATGGAGAATTCAAATGCCTTTTATCATATTTATCTGAACGTACGATTATTGCCTGGTATGCGAATGGTACGCGTACCATTACAACGAGAATCGACGGCTTCGGATGTTGTACAAAAATGTAAAGAATCCTTGAATTCGGATGCTGATTATTTGCTGGCTGCCGATTTTAATGGATTTGGTAAGGATATTGTGCCCAGGAGACCTTGGGTCCCCGTGGGGTTCAGCAGACCCCAGATTGGTCCATGTTAGCTTGTAGCTAACATGCAAAATCTCTTGCCCCATGAGACCTGGCTCCCTTTGGGACCCTGGGCCCAGGAAAACCCCAAATTGGCCCAACGTGCAAAAATCTCATTTCAGAAAAACAATTCGGTGCGCAAGAACGATTGTATCATTTGGTGAAGAAGCAAATCGTATGGGCCGGTTTGGATCGTCAAGTACAATTCTTCATACGAAAAAAGAAGAAACAATCGGTCGTTGCATCTGCATCTTTGGATTTCCCATCCGCCAGTAAGTTTGCTATTGACCGATTAAGATTACGCAATGTGGTCATTTTCGATTGGTCCACTGGATCGGATTCATAATTTGGCAATTTGGAAGCTGCAATTGGCTTCTGACCAATCGCATTGCGCAAATTTTTGAAACCTTCGGATTCCCGCGCATTCTAAAACCGGCCTTTCAGATTCGAGAATGAGTGTGGATCGACAAATATCCACTAGTACGACGACGGCCGGTGAAAGTGGAGGTCATTCGATGATAGCCGATTCTTGCAATTCCAGTATTTATTGTACACCAGACGAAGGGCGTTATTCGGCTCAAAGTATTTGTGAAGGTCGAACGGTAAGAAAAATAAATCTTCCCCAAAAGTGGGCATGCGGTTTTCTTGGGGGGAAAATGCAAATTAGTATTCTTGGCGGTTTTGTATTCGAAAATTTTTGTCCAACTGTAAACGGTTGACCTTTAGAATTTATTAGAGTTCATAATACGTTAACCAAATTTTGGCGTCATTGAACTCCTTCTTCTCAACCGGTTGCCCAAAATGTGTACGCCTTTTGCCAATTTTTCCTGAAAGTGATCCATCTCCTCTGAGTCTAAGTCTAGTTTTAGAAGTTTTCTGATCAACCGCCGAGATAAGGCGTCTCGATGTTGGTCCTTCCTGACTAGGAGAAAAGTCTTAGTGTAGAGTTTTGCATAGGCTTGAGCCTGATTTTTTGGAGATCACCTTTTTGGAGAGTGCCTTCTTTGAATTATGGTGATTATCAGCGTTGTATGTTCACCTCGTGGATCATCTTCTAAGGATTACGCAATGATTACTAATCGGCCGGTGTGCAGAACACCACCGAATTATGGATTTTTACGCAAGGTGAGAGCTGGGATATTGGGATTAGGATATGAGATTTCCTAATCCTTTGCATCGATGATCATGCTCAGCAATCAATTGCTGAGTGATTTTGAGCAACTCGAAACTTGCTATGCTTTGCATTGCCTAATTTCACTGATCCTTGATCAGGTGGCATCTGTAGGCGTACTGTAGCGTTGCAGTCTTCGGATTGACCCAATTGGCATCGGTGCCAAATTTTTTGCTGTGCGCAAATTTCATCAGTCGCATTTTGTTTTTCGAAGGTCATCATTTCGACGATGACTGCCCTGCTCGTTTATCCAGGTTGAAAATCCTCGTGTTTACAATCGTCCCAGAAACGGTACCACCGCAGAATTTTTATATGTAAATATTCAGATTCGTGTACCCGGGTTGCCCTGGACAAGAAACGGGCGATTTTACAATCGTATTCTGACGTCAGATGTTTTATTCCGGATATGGATTTATGAATTTCGGCGTAAAATTCGAAAGGATTAGGAAAGGAGATTTGAAATTTGCTTGCTCGTCCTCGACTTTGTCATCGGTTACTCCTAGGTGTGCGGAGAAAAAGTTGGCAAAAGTTCAGAAAAATTCTTTGGCCGAGGAGTTTTGGAGTTGACTCATTTGACCAAATAAGGAATTTATAAATCTTGAATAGGTATTGAAAATTGAGGAATTTAGTTTATTGTTGAGGTTTGAAATGGCGGGCCTTGAATTCCGTAAATGGAATTTTCCGCATTTTACATGAAATCCTGCGTAGAATTTTTATGGGTGGGATTTCCAAAAATTTGTGAATATTGGCATTCACAGTATGTATTGATTGGACCTTCTTTTTCAGATGGCCGATCATCAACAGAAACGAGAATCGTCCATCGGCGAATCGTGGATGCCTCAATTGAACTCTATGTCGTACGCGGATTTAATGCAATTATTGGAACAACAAAAACGGCAAATCGATTCCAATCAAGCGACGGTCGCAGCGAAAGAAGCTCGTTTGGGAATGTTACGAAATCAACAACAACACGTACAAAATGGACAAAATACGGGTACGTGATTTATTCGGGTGTTTCTGAGTGAGTTGATTTATCCGATTTTATATTTTTCAGATGCCCAAGCAATATTGACCGCCCGTTTGCATCAATTACGTCATCAAATCAAAACCGAAGACGCTCAATTGCAACAATTACGACGCGTTCGAGCCGAAGTTGAGGACGAACGACGGCGCAGCGTTACCGCTCGGATCGATCTTCAAGAAGCTCGAAAAGTATTCGCCGAGAAAGAACGTCAATTGAAAGAAGCCGCTGGTCGCGTACAAGAATTGATGCGACAATTGGACATCGCCCGTCGACGCCGGATGATATTGAATAAGGAAAACGAACTGTCCCGTTTGGATTCGGCTCTCAACGCGAAGTTGGAAAATGGAAACGTGACGACGGAGAACGGTTTTTCAACATCCAATCAACCAGCGTTACAATTTCAACATCAACGTCCGAAAGCGGCTATTGAACCGTTCAAAATTATTCCACAACCACAGCCGTCGGCGTCGCAATTGACTGATAAAGTTCGAGGAGAATACGCATCCATTCACGGACCAACTCCGGATTATTTGCATTCGCAAGGATTTGTGGCAGCGTTCACGGCCATGGAAGAAGTTCTGCAAACGGTGGATGGACGCTGTTCAGTGGCAGCCGCGTCCAGTGATGGAAATAAGATCTATTCAACCGTTGGTTCAGTTCCATTTCGCCCGCAGTCGACGAGCAATGGTGAAAATTCAACGTCATGCTCTCATTTGGTAAGAAATTTTGATCAGCTGTGTTCTTGTCTAAGCAACTTCGTTTTTAGAGAAACGCTTTGGATCATGAAGACAATGGGAAACCGCGAATTACGCCGGAATATTCGTCCACACAACCTAAAGTGGTCATCAACTCGCAACACCGTGCCGAAACGCCGCTCCCACAACCGATTATTCCGAAAGTCAACATCAGCATCAACCGTCGGTTTCAAATCGCCAACGCTGCGCCGTTATTGTACGAGGAACGACCGCCGCCGGATTTAATACCAGCCAGTGAAAAGAACAAATTCAGCCATTTCGATTCAACGCCAAGCAACGGTCAACCTCAGCAGCATATGGAGAATCCACCAATCACCATGCCAATCGGAAGCGTAGCTGGATCAAAATCGGCCACGTTACATCCGAATGACATTTTCCATTCACGTGGTGAAGCGGATAAAATTCATCTGAGGAACGACACCATCAGAGCGGCCAAGAGGCGATCGTGGGCGGAGAATCATTTACCGGCCACTACGGACGAAGCGGAGCATATTCGATTATTATTGACACGAGCTCAGCAGAAAGGGAAATCATCGTTGAACTTATCGTGGATATTCGACCAGATGACGTCCCCGGATGAACATCAACAGCAATATTACGGACGGCAGCAGAGATCAGCTTCATTGGCCGCCGCGATTACTACTTCATATCCACCACCGACACCAACTCAATTGAATCCGATCAATTCGTCTCAAAAATTGGAGGATGAATATATCGAAGAGTTGGCTCAACCGCCGCCGCCGCCGCCTCCACCACCATCCACATTGCCACCGTCACCGCCGCCGGAAGTTCATTTGCAATATAATATCGCCGCCGAGACATTTGACGACGTTGAGCCGAAACCAACAGCAGTCTCCATGGACGAAGGGAATTTCCGAAGCGAGGTTCTGGAAATGGTCGAACATTTCCGTGAAGAAAACGGAGATCAATCGTCGCATGCCAAACGTCAACGTCACGTTTATGAACCTGATGAAGAGGAGGAAGATGAAGCTTCGGCGGCCACGGTTGTGGAAATCGTCACATCGACGGATATTGAAATGAAACCACCGCCGGCCAAGGGTATTCTACGCCTGAAACCGAAAGACGAATCCGAACGCGGTCGACGAATTCGATTCGATACGTTGGCTCTATTATTGGACGCGGCCTTGGAAGGTGAATTGGATTTGGTGAAAAGTTGCGCTTCGAAAGTGCAGAACGTCAGTACGTCAACCGAAGAAGGAATTACGGCTCTGCACAATGCGATCTGCGCCGGCCATTACGAAATTGTTCGATTCCTGGTGGAAGCCGGGGCCGATGTGAACGCGGAAGATGGAGATGGATGGTAAGCATTTTATGTTCTTTATCACATCCTAGTTTCTAACAAATCCCTATTTTCAGGACCCCATTGCATTGCGCAGCGTCATGCAACAATCTTCCGATGGTCAAATTCCTGATCGAGAGAGGCGCGTGTATTTTTGCAACGACCACGAATGATCACGAGACGCCGGCGGATAAATGTGAAGAAGATGAAGAGGGATTCGACGGGTGTTCGCAATTTCTCTTCAGTGTACAGGTATGAAATGACATTATTTGAATTATTAACTTGAAGCTAAATGGCTCAATTGTTTCAGGAAAAGCTCGGCGTCTTGAACGGAGGTCGAGTTTATGCTGCGTACGAGTATGAAGCTGAATACGAGGATGAACTCAACATCAAAGCGGATGAGCCTCTGCTTATTTTACGTCGGGATGACGAGAAAGAGAAAGGTTGGTGGTGGGCCAAAAGAGAAAGCAATGGAGAAGAAGGGTATATTCCCAGGAATTATTTAGCGGTAAGTGGATTTTGAAATTTTGGGCAATCAAATGGTGATTCCATGCGGAAATCATATGCAGAATTTCAATTCTGCTTCAAAAATAACAGAAACTTCTTTCAGCTGTATCCACGTTTGGCTGCTCAACGAGCAAGTACACTCGGCACCGTTGCGTCCACGCCAACGTCCACATCAGCACCCGAACAAGAATTACCCACCATCGAGGATCAAAAGATTCCGGAAGATCCCAAGAAAGAGAACAATTCTGAGAATGCATTTGAAATGGAGCCTTAGATATTTTTCTGACATAGCTTATCACTGCCTATCATATCTTATGATTGAGCTTGATACCTTCATTTTGCATTTTAGTATGCATTTCTTGTTGGACCAATCACTTGTAATTAAAATGGCCTTGCAAAATCAGTGTTTTTGATGTTTTTGCCAATTTTGGCTTGAATTCCTTGATGATTGGTTATTAGATATGGATTTAGCTGAATCTGCTTTCAGGATGGAATGGCGTTTCCATTGCGATCCGTATGTCAATTGCATGGACGTCGAATCGATCGTATTTTGAATCGTGTGAAATGCGTCCAAGCGAATTCGATCGGGGAAAGGCGGATCAATACGTCGACCGATCGTCGATTATCGTGGGCGAGGATTGTGGAATCTGCTCCGACGAATTGGAAACCGTATTTGAGATTGATGAGAGCCGATAAGCCTGCTGGTAAGTCCAATTTTGGATACCGCGGATTGGACACGAATGCGTGGTTGCAGATTGCGCAATCCTAACAAAAACGATGCGAACACAATAATTGCGCAATCCCAGTCACCGTGACTCTGTTGAAAGTGTTTTTCATATTTCAGGAACATGGCTATTGTATTTACCCTGCACATGGAGCATCGCAATGGCGGCTGATCCGGGCCAATTGCCGGATTTCTATCTCCTGGCATTATTCGGAGCCGGCGCGTTCTTCATGCGAAGCGCTGGATGCATTATCAACGATATGTACGATAAGGATTTCGATCGAAGGGTAAGTATACTATCCAGCGATTACAGTATGCTTTCCTCGAGAGGAAACGCATGTCATCAAATTGCGCAATCTAAGCGGTACGAATTTCGCAGGTGGAAAGAACCAAATTACGACCATTGGCTAGCGGTGAATTGAATAATCGACAAGCGCTGTCATTATTGGCCGGCCTGCTCAGCGTATCGCTTGGAATTTTACTTCAATTGAATTGGTTCAGGTAAGATTGATGCGTTTTTACCAAATGCTGTGCTAAAAATGGTATTTTAGCGTCGCCATCGGAGCCGCATCTTTGGCATTGGTCGGAACGTATCCATTATTCAAGAGATTTACGTATTGGCCGCAGATTATGCTTGGTAAGTGTTTGTTTGATCTACATCGCTCCTGACGGAGCGCTCGAGGGAACAGCGATACCAAATAGGCAAAAAGTTTATACCGGCAGGGAGAATCGAACCCTGGTTCTGATGAGCAGAGAGCAAGAATGCTAACCACGACACCAGAAGACTTGGATATCCGGATCCCGGAGACCGAGGTCTTTTGGTGCCAAGCTCTAATACACATATTTTTCAGGTCTCGCATTCAATTGGGGATGCCTGCTCGGTTGGTCGGCCGTGAAAGGCGATATCGATCCATCGATCGTTCTGCCATTATACGTATCGGGAATTAATTGGACTCTAGTCTACGATACCATTTATGCGCATCAGGTATGCAAATGCTTTTTACCAATTTTGAACTCGATTTTCAATTTTCGATCTCGGATTTACTCTAGTCCTCTTTGCAGGATCGATCGGATGATCTGATCGTTGGTATCAAATCTACGGCCATACGATTCGGTGAAAATACCAAATATTGGCTCTCTGGATTCGGTGCGTCGATGATTTCCGCGTTGGCCGTATCCGGATATAACGCGGGATTAGCGTGGCCGTTTTACGCCGGCCTCGGAGCTACTTCACTCCAAATCGCGTGGCAGGTAATATATTCAAAAATTGCGCAATTTCACATCATACGATCCGAGAATTTTCAGATATTCGCAGTCGATATCAATAATACGGACGATTGTTGGAAGAAATTCAATTCGAACAAGCGATTAGGATTATTCATATTCGCATCGATCGTATTAGGAAATTACTGCGTACAAAGATAAATATATTCAAAATGTCACCGATTAGCCATGGTCGTGCAAAAATAATGTCAGCAAAAAAGATGATGGAAATATGTGAATATGGATTAGTAAAAGAATATATCAGCCTTAAATTACAGCAATAATTGTGCTCAGTTTTCTTTCTTCAAACGAGGCAAGAAGGGATCTCAATGATTCTCGAAATTGCACTTTCTTCCTGTTCCCATGGAGGACGGTACGATTTTTAAACGGACGAGAAGACGATGGAAGGCGGCGGCTGTTGATATTGCTGATTGGGCATTTCTCCTTTTCTCACCGCGTGTTCTTGCGAAACGGCGGCCATTTCTTTCAAGAATTCTTCCAATACGATTACGCAATACACGACGTTCTTCGTTTTCATCGCGTCCAGCGTTAAATCGTTCGTTTGCATACGTCCGAAATGCCTGAAACAAGATGCGCCGCACATCATGGTGCACCTGTCGATAATCCCAAACTCGACTTACTGATACGAACGATGACTCGGAGAATCAACGGAACCAGCTCGCCTATTCGGATGCCTCGAACCGTCTTCTCGAGACGTGGATCCAGCGGGCGATTGAGATTGGAATATATGAGCGAAACTTCGTAAACGGCCTTCGCTTCCTGAAAAACGAGAATGCTGTTAGAATGCTTGAAAGCAATTTAGCTGTTACTCCAGCTCCATCTGGACTCTCAAAAATCACTTACTCCTCTGCTTAAAACGCAATGGATTCTTTGTCTCGGACGCATCCGTTTCTTGCTTCCTTCCGCTGGTCGATTGGCTACTACTCGAAGGCGTAGTAGAAGTCGTCCGAAGGCTATCGCTGCGACTATGGCGTCGTTTTTGGTCCACCTCGTGACGACGTTCCCGTTGCAACAGGAATATGCGCCCGCGCAATAATAACGTTCCGAAATTGTCCACTGTACACGCGTACGAATCCACTTTATGACGTAACGATGCCAAAACCTGAAAAACCAGGATTATCTTACCTGTCAAATGTGCGAACACTGGCTAAACTTTACCTGATGCAATGATCTGACGGCCGGTTGGAACACTAGCGAATAATTGAGCAAAAACGACGTGATCAGAATTTGCGGATAACAGGCCAATCGAGTGAGGACACCGGTTAAATGAAGATTCATGAACAGCGAATTCTGCAGCATATTGTCCAACTTGTGCAATAATACGCTCAGGAATGGCCCTGAAAGAAAAAAGACGCCGATATATTAGTATTGAAAAAGAATGAAACCAGGTTTCTTACCAATATTGGGCGAAGCGAAACTGCTCTTCAACGGTATATGAATCACCACGGCTTTCTCGTCCCGAATTTCGTTGTCGCCAACATCCACGCCGCTATCTTTCGACGAAGCCATTGCCTCGATCGGCTTATGATTCTCGTCGTTGGATTCGGACGAACTACGTTGGACCACATCGAATACGCCGTCGATATAACCCATAATTTCTCCGCACGATTGTTGCGTAACCGTCCTCGACGGTCGTACGCGATTCAAAATTTCCAAGAACGTACGCATATCGTGAATTTGGCTCCACCCACGCCACACGTATTGATGACCGTGTTCTCCGATATCCGATTCTCCTTGACTATCGCTCACACCGCCGTACAGTGATTCCTCGTCGAAGGCCAATTTGAAATAATCCGCTGGCATGGACGTTGACATGATGTCACTCTTCCCGTGGTGTCTCGGAGTGGATCCGGTCGACGATTGTGCCGATTCGTGCGAATCCATTCCCGGTCTTTGTTGCGGCCGACGAAAATCGTTGGATTCTTCGAACGAGTCCAATTCCACGTCGTCGTCTTCCTCCTCGAATCCTTCTTCGCCGCCCAAGGCCAAATCCAGCTCGGGTACGGACTCGATCATCGAACCACCGGCGTTTTGGCTAGCACGTGGATTGTAATAACGATTGGTCTTCGATTTCCGAAATGAACTGTGCCTCTTGAAACTGGATCCGTCTTTCGGCTGCGCATCCGATGGTTGAGTTGCGGCCGCAGTCGAATCAATAGTATCAGTCTCTAATTTCCCATGATTCCGGTCGTCAATTTGCATAGTATCTTGATGAATATCGGCTCGCGGAGATTCGCATGCACTGCTGCAATTGCTTTCTTCCGGAACCGTTGCATTATGGTCGTCGTTGGCGTTGAACGATAACGATCTCGACGTTGTCGAATCTTCTCGAAATAACGCTGGATCAGGTGTCTTCCCATCGTACGGGAATCTCCAACAGGCGCAGGCGG
Organism: Discolaimus major; assembly: GCA_034695185.1. NCBI lineage: Eukaryota > Metazoa > Nematoda > Enoplea > Dorylaimida > Qudsianematidae > Discolaimus > Discolaimus major. Next base: position 15,559 of record JAQIWJ010000074.1, read on the forward strand.
TGGCGCAATGAGTAATAATATTCTGGGAGTCGTGTAAATATTCCGAATACGCCATTTCTTTCGATTTCACAGTCACTTCGGGTTCAATTTCGTAAATTCCATTGTTGACAGGAATCGTGGCGGAATTCGAACCGGCCGTATAGGAAGCTGATAAGAATTTGTTGTCCGTCGTTGAAGGAATAGGCGCCGTTTGCCTGGTGTTGAGTGGTCGTTCCACGATTTCGGTTGCAGTCAACGACGTTGCACTGGACGCCGATGAGATATCGCAGCTTTGTGACGTCAAGCAACAGCTCGGGATCAGCGACAAGAATCGTTGAGCCGATTTGCCATAATAATCGATATCCGATAAATTGTTGGCTTGACTGACCATAATATGCGTGCATGGGATCAGATACCTGAAACGATAATTCTATTTAAAGTATAATGCAGGATGTAAATAAAAAGTAAACATACTTCAGGACCAGCTCGAACATCAAATCCTCGCAGTTCAGATTCAATAACGTTTCGAATAACGCCAGCGAAACGATGCAAAGCTGAAAAGCGAACCGTGTCAGATTTGCATATCAAATCGAACGCATTTCTCTCAGCATTCCATTATCAAGAACCCAAATCCAATCTGCTCACCCTTGAATTGCTGCTGATGCGAGTGATCAACGTGTCGAGGAGAACTACGCCGTCGTACTGTTCGGTTAAGATGAATTTCAAGAGAATACGCAGAAGCGGCGATTCAGTGGCGGTGCGAAAGAATAATTCCAAATATGCGGTGGCTGCTATCAATTCTTCCAACGAATTCTGAAATATAAAACACATTTATTAGCATAAATCCATGACAGTGAACATAAAACCTTACCTCGTGCAAAGCAGCACCAAGCACCGAGACCAAGAAACCGTGATAAATAAAATCCAATAACCGTTCCAATACCAGTGGATGACCGACCTGAAATGAAGATTTTTAGCATACATTGTTGAAGCAGTAAAATATCATCCCTTACCTGTACAACCGCATTGCAAAATTCCAACGCATTGTAGAACGATCGTATTTCAGGGATGTTGTCAATATCGTCGTCCGTAATTCGATGCCAATCGTCGGCTCGCGACGCTAAACGGCGTGGTAATGCTGAATACAACGCGCTCAATCCAGTAGCCAGCACCTGAAAAATAAATCATTCATTATTGACAGCATAAAGTCAATGTTATTCACGACTTACTGGACAAAAATTCGAATGATTAGCAATAAATTGACCAACGGAATCCACGTTTGCCGAGACGGATAGCAACAGTAATAACGCGTCCCTCGCTAATTGACCGATATTGCCCTCGTGATACAAATACGGGATCAAGAACGTGAATACCAAGAATTTCGGCGGTCCTTCGTCCGTTGACGAATTGAAGAAAAATTCCAATAACGGTCCATTTTCTTTATCCGTAATTTTGACGCAAATTTGATTCAATAATAAGACGAATAATTGTTCCACTTCCGGTTGTTGAGGCGAGGCTCGACTGCATTCTTCCAATAACGTCAGCATGGGTAATAGGATCGGTTTATGGACGAGTAAACAATATTGCGATTGATTCAATAATCCTTCGTAGAGGCGTAACATGGATCGACGACAATGTTCGGCGTTTTCTCCCGTACACGAGAACGTCCATAATAGAATTCGTTGAAGTACGTTCTCGGTGAATAAGCCGTCCAATACCGGACCGATGGAAAGATCCGATTGCGCGTTCACTTCGGTCACAAGTAAACACATCATTTGATCCAAATGTCGAAATACGGCCGTTATTTGTTCTTGCGTCGGTTCGCCCAATTCTTGCTGTTGTTGATGAACGATAATTTCGTTGGCTTGAGTCCAATGCGATCGAAATGCTTCACATAACGCGGCCGTTTGATCTTCGGATTTATTATTCTCGACGCTTTGATTTTGCTGTCGAACGGATGGACTTCGACTGGACCGTCGAAACCAATTCATTTCGGGCTCGAAATAATCCACGTAATGGAATATACAAATATCGGATTTTACTTACATGAATAATTGATCAAGAAAGTGGGACGTGGAAATCAAGAATTCATTTTCCGAGAAAATTATCGTATTTTCCACGGAATATGCCATTTTTAGTGCAGTCGCACATTTTTGCAATAAGCGGCGTTGGTAAAATCAAGTTGTATTTCCACCCAATTGGCGCGAATTTAAAAGTTTGCATACTTTGTGTGTGCGGGTGTGAAAAATTGGCTGGGATTACGGTAGTTTTCGAAACTCAATTTTCTAATTTTCCACAATTCACATATTCTTCACCAATATTTTAATTTCGTCATTTATTTTCACCTGAAAAAAAGTATAATTTCTACTCAAATCTAATTAGCTGAGCATTAAATGAACGACGACGTTCGGAATGTAAGTATGCTTATTTTGCGATGTTTCACTTCTGGAGATCGAAAATTTATTTCTCTTATTTTTCAGCTGCGCGATTTCCTGACGCTGTACAATTCATTGACCGAATCGTGCTTCAATCATTGCATATTCGATTTAAATCGCCGCGATTTGGGATCCGTGGAAGAATCGTGCGTTTATCGTTGTATCGATAAACACATCAATTGCAATCGTCGTTCTATGACCGTATTCACGGAGATTGGACCGGAATTTATGGCCAAGAAACAACAACAAGCCGCCGAAGAATTGAAACAATAGACATTCATTCTAGGAACTCTCAATTTCTCAATTCAATGGAATTATTATCATCCGAAGGTTATCGTCAAGACGGTCGAAAAGCGCACGATTTACGTCGTATCGCTTGCCGTTTGGGCGTTTATCGACAAGCCGACGGTTCGGCGTATTTGGAGCAAGGATTTACGAAAGTATTAGTGGCCGTTTACGGACCCCACGAACCGCGTCGACGCGGCGGCCATTCGTCGTTCGCGTCCAACGATCGGGCCGTGATCAATTGCCAATACAGTATGGCCACGTTCAGTACGGGCGAGAGGAAAATTCGTCCGCGCGGCGATCGACGATCGCGCGAATTCACTCAACATTTGGAGAAGACGTTCGAATCGGCCGTCTTGACCGCGACGTATCCGAATTCGCAAATCGATATTTATTGCGAAATTCTACAAGCCGACGGCGGAACGTTGAGCGCTTGTATCAACGCGGCCACGTTGGCCTTGATCGACGCCGGCGTATCGATGAAGGATTACGTATGCAGTTGTACGTCGGCGTTCTCCGACGAAACACCGTTCGTGGACGTGAATCATTTCGAGGAAAGCTCGTCGGCCGGATCAGTGCCTTTAGCCACGTTGGCGTTATTGCCGAAAACGGAGGAATTGGTGTTATTCGAATTGGATTCGAGATTACACGCGGATCATTTGGAGAAATTGATCGATGCTACGACGAAAGGATGTAAGGACGTTTATGCCATACTCGATCAGGCCGTACGAAATCACGTGTCCGATTCTATGGATCAATTAACGTTGGAATAGTAAAAATTTACATGTGATATTTGTTTTTCGTGTTCCGGATATCTCGATTTGAACGAGGATTTAAATCTCTGATATTTTCCGTTGATTATGATATGCTGTGATATGTGCCTGCATTTTCAGATCTTCCACATTTTCAGATATCTCAAAAAATATGGAAGAAGCGATTCGTAGAAAGTTGCTCACGGACGCCGAAGGTACGGGCGACGATCGTCGATTGGTCTTATTATCGAAGATGTTCATCCGATGGTCGCAAGATTCACACGAAACGCCGCAATCGGACGATACGTTACGGAAATTGCAACAAACCATCTCCAATTGCGAATGTACGATGAAGAAGACCTTATTGGCTCATCGAACCAGCGTTCGAGAATTGGATTATTACGGAGATCTTTCGAAACGTATTTCGGCCGATATCGGCGTGGCGCATCAACGAATCGCCGAATGTCGGAAAGCCTTGCACGAAGCCAAGCAAATACGAAAGCATCGTCAAGAATACGACGCCATGGCCACGTTGATCAAACAGCATCCGAGTCGACGAGACAGTCTGAAATTATTGGACGAATCGAAAATCGATCTCAAATCGGCCGTTCAAATACGCGATCGAACGTTAGATCAATTGGAACAACGTCGGAAACAATTGCACGTCTTGTTCGTATCGTTACGCGAATTGAGCGATTTGATGAACAAGAATCCGAGAAACGAATGATTAGCACAGATTAGTTATTCAGTGCGAAAATATTCCATATATCACCACAACCATATTATGTGCTCATGCCTTTGCAATGCTAAATATTGAATGACTGGATTAATAATCAATGCAAAATTTCTTCTCTTGTGATCATACTTCGGCCACTCGATCGTCGTTCGTATTCGCTTTTCGAATATTCTCGATCAACGTGCGAACGGTGGTGGATATTTTTATATTCGCTTCCATCAATTGGTTGCAATTGTCCGTCAATGCGAGATCACTTCCGATCAGTGCGAAACATGCTAAAATACAAATCCACGATCACGCCCCGCTTCTCGAAGGCTGAAAAAACGCCTTACCCGACCGATTCTCCGCTGTCAATTGACAATACATCAGGAGCAGAAATTCCACGTCCACTTCATCGCAGCATCCGTACATTTCGTTGCGATTATGATGATTCCTGAAACGAAAAGCGTTCTTCAGAATCCGAATTCCATGTACGGAAACTCGAGCTTACCTCAACGACCGCATTTGTATCAACGCTTGCTTGTAATCGCGTAGAATCAGGAATTGCTGCATTCGATATTGCGGAGTGCCAACCACGTCGTGCATCGGTTGCACATCGCCGCCGGCTGCCAATTCCCCAACGGCGCATAACAAATCCCGATGCAGCAGGGCGATATCTTCGGAGATATTCTTGCTTTGACCCTGAAAATAAGGGGCATGTCATTGGCTTGCGGGTCGATGACCGCGGCAGAAAATTGAATGCTAATTACCTGTTCAACTCGTCCTTTCAAGAATTCAACCATTTTCGTGTACGTTTCGCACATGGATAATAATTGGAAGAACAATTTCTGCAGGCTTCTGCATAATTCCATTTCCTAAAATGAACGACTTGCCAGTAACCTTTCCACATGCTAAAATTCAACGTACCTGTTCGACGCCCGACTGCTCTTCCAAACGCTGGCCCATCAGTTGCAGCTTCAACGTCGATTTGACACCGTTCAAGCACTGAAAACATCAGTGCTATAGTCTTAGAGATTAGCCGAGAAGATTGCACATCTTCTTTACCTTGATCGTGTATTCTCGGCGTTCCAGGAACGAATCGTAATGTTCACGAAGCTCCAAAATGAAATACTTTTGCCGTTGCAATAATCCATCACCGGTTAGCTGAAAAGTAAGGTCATTAGCGGCTACCAATTGCTCGGCCGAGATCCGCTTACTATTGCAGGCGTGACGAATACGAATGGACATTCCGCCAAACGCATCAATACGTCCAACGCTTCGGTGAAATGCGTCGACATATCTCGAAACGATTGGGATAAAACGTAGCACGCGTCTCGAACTAAACTGCACATCCTGCTGCAGGCTTCCTGAAAGACGGAAATCTCGATTATACCAGTCGCGAGTAGAAATTCCATAATAACATACCCGATATAGCTGCGTGAAGACAACCGTAGCGTTGGCCGTTGTGCTCCCGTTCGAATCAGCGACCACTTGCGACACCAACGACGACCAACTTTCGTCGATTTGACCGGTCGCGTGATGCGAACATTCCAAATTGAACATCGGCCAGTGCGTGGTTACGCTGTATTCAGCTGCCGGAGTGCCCACGCTTCCGCAAACGCTTATCCTACAAAATCAGACGTTTTTGAACAAACGAATCTTGGTCAATTAGGAAGATGAACTTACGATGCTGGAGTAGCAGCTCGATCATCCGCCTGATTATCTTGCTCTTGAGTATTGAATAGGTTCTCGATATCGGCCGACAATAGCGTCTCTCCACTGTCCTCCTCCGCTTGACTGGTCGTGCTTTCCTGCAACAGATTGCATTAGTATGGTCATTCGTCAAAAACTAAATCAACATACCTCATCATCCGAGCTGTCGGAACCAGATCTCTGGGCTTCCATTTGTGCCTCATCCGAAGGGTACATATTTCCACCGCCGCCGCTTCCAACACTTGTGGCCATACGATCATCGTCCGTACTACTAATTGATCTTGGCCGCATCGTGGATAACCAATTGAAGCAGCTTTCTGCTGATTCAGACTGAAAGAAAACTTTCGTTAGCATTAAAACCACTTTTCAAGACTCGCCCTTACCATTGAATCCTGTTCTCCTTCCAAGAAATCGAATTCTTTGAACACCGGAGCGTAAGTATCCGAAGTAACATCCGTTTTGTTGCATTCGAGAGACGGCGTCGAAGCTCGTTCATTACCAATGGTCAACTCGCCACTGCTCGAATAAATGGATGACGGTGGTTCACCGGCTATGTCGTGACTGGATTGCGAGAAGATGACCTGAAATGAGGACAGTCATTGACCACAAACTCCATGATATGATCACGCTTGATCGCTGGCCAATTTGCATTGATCAACAAAGCAGTACTTACCGATGGGCTCTTGGGCAGACCGACTCGCAATCCACTGGCGTTCAATAAGCAAACCAAATGCTCCCGAATTTTGAGCTGCAAAGCGAAATTTGCTTGTATAAAGCATTCGAACTTCTGCGAAATAAATACCTGATTTATCCACGGTTTCCTCCAACTGCCACCGTCCGCCGGTGTCAGTTGCCTCTTTGGAGAGCTGTCGGACGAAGCGACAGCAGTGGTAACCGAAACCGCATTCAACGCTGCCATATCCACATTGAATTCCATCACTCGACCTGCAACATGCATTTGCTGAATATGCAATAATAATGCTACTATTTCTTACCAGATAGTTCCTTTCTCTGAGCGTCCACATCCGTCGAAACGCCATCTCCAACCGGACACGAACTGAAGTTGCTCGACCGCGTCACGGCCAACTTCAATATACGAGAAGCATCTCTCCAATGCAGACCCTACAAGAATAAATTTCTTCAATGAGAAACAAGCTTCTCTTCAAATTCTTACCTGTACATGTCGAGATACAATTCTCAAGCAATCGCCGTTTATAGACACAGGAGACGCCACTGATAAATCGGCGTGATAGAATACCCAATAGATGACTTGGAGGACGGCCAAATGCACCATCGTTGGACCACGATCCAAGATCTGAAAAATCAAGGGTATAAATACAGGAAATGAAGCGTGTTACTTCGGAATTACCTCCGTCAATACCCCAAGCAATTGCGGAACCGCCGCTGAATAAGTGTCGTTCAAATACTTGATCACGCATTTCGACCATTGCATGCATTCTTTGCTGAACGCTCGTTTGCTGTACAATCGCATGACGGTGCCCAAATTCTCCAACGGATGCTGTTCCGTCCTTTGCTGTTGGCCTTGTTGAGACGTGATACGATCAAATTCGACAGAGCACGCCTACAAGTATGTACTCGTTCATTGCATTCTCATGCCACTCATAAATCAGCCTTTACCTCTGCAATATTCTCAGCCGCCGCAATGCAAAGCTTCGTTGGATCCTCGTAATGCAGCACCAAGTACGGCATCATTGAAGCCACCGATAATGGGAATCCTGAAACCAGAGCGTCATTGTCAAATGCAGTTCTGAAGAATAAGAAACTGCTCGTACCTTTTTGCTGAGTAGCATCCACAGCCGGCAAAGATAACAACGGCGTTAATTTCGTCAATAATTGAACCGTAGCTTCGTATGTATTCGGGAATGTGCCACCCTGCGAAATAAATCCCGTTCAGAACTCATCCATGAAAGCAATAGCAAAATGCTTACCTTCAGGACAAGATGCAGCAAGCCGGAAAAGCTCGTCCAATTAATTTGCTTGATCATTCTGTCCAAGCGATCGATCAAATCTTGCCGTTCGGTTGCCGACAGGTCGACCAGCTGAAAAACCAAGAGTTACCCGAGTTGTCCTCATTGACAGAAAAGCATAGTTACTTTTTCCAGTAGCCGCAACGCCAACAGGAATTCATGCTCGTAATCCGATTCCAGCAGGGAGACGGCGATCCACAATAGCTGAGACAACGCCGTCATATGTTCATCCTGACCTTCACCGACCGTTTTCAATGCGTGCGCGCTTTTGGATCGCGGTAAATTTGCTGTCGAACCTTCTTCCACGCCGTCCAACGATCTCCATTCCAAATTGCCTGTAAATCGAATGATATTAGCTAGAATCTAGCACTTCACGAGCACACGCTTACCGCTTCTTCTATCTCCTCCACCAACTCCGCGTTTCCCATTCGGTCCACCGTTATTCGCCGGCACTTGGCAGCTGGTGCTTCGATGATGCGTGGGCGATTGACGATTATTCACGCCGCCGCGTTGTTGGAGTCCAAATGCGGCTTGGAAACCGATGCTGTCTTTGATAATACCGGCCAACGAATGTTCGGCCACTTCCATATGCAGCACCGAACTGTCCAACGTCAGCATGATTTCAGTCACGTATCCCTGAAATATAATCTCAATTTACAATAGGAAATAACTAAATCGCTTATAATCATACCTGCATATCCTCTCCTTGCTCGCATACGGTCTCCACCAAACGAGATAAAATATCCGACAGCATACGAGACGTCAATGGGATTCGCAAAGCTCGCAAAACCTAAAATTCTGTATTCTGGACCAAAGTTCAAATCAGAACTCAATGAATACATACCTGGAATGATCTCCCAGCGTAGTGACGATTTGAACAGCATAACGCCACGTGAAGAGCCGTTTGTGCCCATCTAGTTTCCGTTCTCGCTTTTGGCAATAATTCCGAATATAATCGACTCAAATGGGAAACGAAATTCGTCAATTGTTCACAGCTCGTGATTCTCCAATTGCGTGCCGTAATATCCTCGAATGCCCACAATGGCGAGCCTTTCCTGAAATGAAAACGGGCGTGTGGTGATCAAACGAGTCATCTCAACGACCGAATCCGCTTACTTCGCAGCGAGGAAATCCGTAATGCACACGACCATTTCCGCAGCCGATCCGAACCGGTTCACCACGCAATCGCGTTCCAATAAATAACTGTAGCTTCTGGCTCTGGTTTGCGCGTTGGCCGCGTTTCCAGTCGTACTATTGACCACTGAACCTTCGGGAATCGAAGCCAACGCGTCGCTGTCTCTGCTCGAAACGCTGCCGAATTTATCGCTGTTCGATCCGGCGGCGATGGAAAACGTATCCAAACTGTGACGAGTAGCCAACGAAAGTTGCGATCCCAAACTTCGGCTGACCAATACGCGAGTCATATCACGACTGGGTAGGAAATTGGCGCTGTGGGCGAGAATTAAATTGATCAATATTTGCTTGCAATTGTCGTGAACCAATGCACGGCTGTGATCCAAGCCTGAAATAAGCGTTCTATGCATACATGCGATGACAAATATAGAAAAATCTAGCTTACCCAAAACTGCAACGTGCAACATCAATGGCAAATGAATCGTCCATTCGATATCGACGTCCGCCAAAACCAGATCCGTGATCAATAGGATGCCTAAATAGCTCCTGAAACAGAAAGTCAATTCGCATTTTGATGACAACGCTTTACCAGCGCCAAATATACCTGTGCAATACAACCACTGATAAATCGCTGTTGGGAAGATAATCGCTGAGCGTGCAATAATAACCACCGTACGCTGGCATGGGAAGTTGGAACGGATCGGCGTGTTTCTTTCTCGTGACCACTTGTACAGAGATTTCCTCGCCTTCTTCCGCTATCGGTGACGCTGCTGGACTCCCATTCAACGCTTCTGGCTTCAAAGTGACCAAACTCGCCATAGATGCCGAAGGATCGAGATTCGAGTCGAATATATCGTCGAGAATCCTTAAAAAATCGGGATTTTAGCAGAATGTTCCGAAGGATAAAACATTACTCTTACACATCAGAGGCTGGTTGAGCAGCTTCCGCATCCGACGGTGTATGCCTTCTCGTATGGATGACGCCCCGCGTTGCTTCCGATTGACCCAAATTCGTATCATCATTACGACGAATCCATCTGTAGTACGGAGCCATCTCCGATCGTTCCAATGGACATCGAAAGACGTCGATTATCTAAAAATATACGACAGCGGTTAGATCAAAGGCACCGCCAGAAATACAGATCTCTTACCTGTAGTTCATTCATCATTTCGTCGACCAACCGTTCCGGATTGACTCTTGCCATGTAAATAACGATACGCTTCGCCTACAATGAAAACCGCAATTACAATCGATCAATGAATGATTACAAAATACTTACGTATGGCAGCAACGTTTCTGGTGATAGTGTCACCATCACTTCCAAATACCGCGTGACCACTCGAAGATTATTCGGCCAATACGCAATCAATCCGGCCCATAACGATTCCAATAAGCTCGAATGTTCGTTTCCATATTTGACAGTCAAATACAGGAGGTTGTTCAGGATCATTTCGGTGGCTTGCGGCGATCCCCATCCTTCGCCTTTCAATACGCGACGCGCCACTGCGTTTGCCTCGTTGATCTTCGCCGACAGTGATAATGTTAAATTGCTTTCGGACGATTCCAAATTCGGATCCACCAATTCGATATTGTACATCCACGGTAATAAATAGCGCAGCATTGCCGATCTCCTGGCTGGTTTGGCCGTTTGAAGTCGTTGAGAAATCTCGGAGAATATCGGCATGGTCATTTCCGGATGCAACTCGGCCAGCTGTTGCGATAATGCCATTTGGGATTTGGAAAAGGTGACGTCCAATAATTCGTTGGAAATCGTCGATTCTGACGCCCTGTTCGTGCAATCGGATTCCGATCCATTGCGACTATTCTCGTCCGTCGTTGAGGAATAGCTGATATTGGTTTCACCGAAGAATCGTTGGTCGAGAATTTGCAGTAGCTCGATAGCCAGGCATTGAATTTCGGTGACTGGATAACCGGCGTACATCAGCGTTAAATTGAACATTGACGTCAAATCGCACGGATATTCCCTGAAAAATGTGACTCTGATTAGAATTTGGACAAGCAGAAAATGCGCGAAAAATCATACCTGGCAGAGAAGACGGCCACCAAACTACGGAAGCATTTATCCGCCACCTTTGCAAACGAGGTGTAGCATTTGTCGATGACCCAATCCAACAAATTCGATACTTCCGAATTGTATTCCAAAAGCAAGATCAACGTATCTTCACTCAATGGAATGATCTGAAAAACAACACATTTAGTCTCAACATAACCGCTAGCAAAAAAAGACGTACCTTCTCATTTTGGGATCCAATCAAAGCGTCCAACCAACCGTAAATATAGCCTTTATCATCGCTGATCGCATTGCTGTCGAATACTGGGCCGCACGTCAGCATTGCACACATGGCCGATACCGCGAAATATTCATCACTCGAAAGATTGTCCCGATTTTGCAATTGCCTGAAAAATCATCTATCAGCTCGGCCAGTGAACTGAGAAACCGCAGTTTACCTTCTGTCCAAAACCAATCCCAATCTACCGCTCCACGATGCGAATAGGTAGAACAGATTCTTTCTTGTATCGTCCGGCAGTAATCTTGTTCTTCGATCGACTGAAACAAAGGATTAGCTGTTAGCGATGTACAGCCAGTAAAACGCATTTTTCTTACCTGGGAAACTGGAGACGAGCGTTGCAACCAATTTGGCGAAATGCAGGTGCAATGCTTGTATCAAAACCTGCTCCCGATCATGATCGTGGTCCAAATAAAGCCGAGCGTTTTCAATAAAATCCAGCAACACCGGTTTCAGCAATCTGCTTTCCGTGTCAATCAGATTCCTAAAATAAATGCCGCTTTTAATAAATGTTACAATGGAAACCAGCTGAACTTACGCATTGGTGACAGTGCCTCGGAAAACTGCGATTTCCAATAATCGGATCAATTGCAGGCGCAAGTAATCCCGCCGCTTCTTCCTCCGCAAATTTTCCTGCCTTCGTTCTGCGGCTTCTCGCAAGAAACTGGCCAATTCGTCCAACAAACACCTGAAACAAGGAAACGCTAATGTAGAAGAGCTGCAGAAATTCCCATTTATGCGCTTACTCGAAAGAAGACGGACTAATGCTCCCCAATCCCAATACGACGATATCTCGCATATCCGTCATTTCGCATCGTAGCAATGGTAGAACTTGCCGAAATAGATTGGACGCTGAGACGTTGGCCACTCGCGGAATCCGCAGTTCTGAAGGTCGAGATTCGTTGACCTCACTTGACCTGCAATTCATCGGATTATTAGCACTTTAGCATAATCCAAAAGAAAAATAACTTACGCTTGTAACGTCAATGGTGATATACTTCGCACCAATACCGAAGAGCCGGACAACGGTGGCGGTGCAACGGCACAAGCGAATACCAGGTACTTTTGCCACAAGCTCAGATAATTCGAATAATTCAGCGATTCTCCGTGAATAACCGCCGTTGCTTTGCTCTTGCTGCTTCGGAGTAACGAAGCTCTGGTGTCGTTTTGAGGATTGCTGAAAGAGTAGAGATTATCAGTAAAGTAAAGCTCACCAAACAAAGATTCAACTTACTTGGGGTCAACGTAAGTAAATACGGCAGCCATTCTGCTGTAGACAGCTTGCCAAGCATAGGCCACAGCCGTTGGGCATTGTTGAAGTAGATATTGCGGTTCGGTAAATCCGCTCAACGCACACGCCCATGCGTCCCATTGCATGTATTCGTTTCCTTCTTCCGGATTGACGAACGACGTTTGACCACCTTCGATTGCGGGTATTTTCTCGATAGCCGATAGAAAATCGAAATGTGGAAGCCAAGACGCCTGCAAATAAAACGGTATTACTTCTCAGGCCATAAACTGATATTAGCTCATACCTTTTCGGATGCCGAAATATGCGGTACATACTTCTCCAGCACGTAAGCACACGCACCATCCAAAACGTCAATTGCTGGCCTTTCGTAAGTCTGAAAGAAACTACGGTTAGAACTGAGCTTGGATTTGATTCAAATAAGATTACCTCATCGACGCATAATAATGGAAGCATCTGCTTCGTTTCTTTCAATACGGCCACCGCTAATTTCCGTGTTGACAGTCGACTTTGGCATAGCATGACCAACGCCAGCCCTTCGACGCAATGCAGAACCAACGCTTTGCCATCAGGACGCAAAACTGGAGCCACTCGAACTTGCTGAGGCGTGGTTCTATTGGCGTTTAACGCATCCGTATTCGCGAATGAACTTGAATCCTGAAGACGAGGACGATTTTAAATGCAAATCATGCAGGGCTGCGCTAAACTTACCCGTCGTGATGCAGAATACGCTAGTGGTAGCATGTTTCTCCAACAACACAACAGTTGCAAGATCAGCTTTAACGCATTGTCCAATAATTGCGTCGATGAATCAGGAATTTCCTTGACAATGAACTGCAGCAGACCTGAAAGAAATGAATATTAGTGCTAATCACAAAAGTGATTGAAAATTCGTTACCATGAAATACGTCCTCTCGCCATTCCGGGCATTCGACGATCAGATTCTGCAGTGTTTGCCACGCCAATGCTCGTAATTCGTCGTCCATATGCATGGTCAGACGTGCCAGCATATCGATAACGTCCTGGTGCGACATGGTTTCCGGCAGAATTCGAGGGATGGCGGCGATGCACGTCCGGAATAAATCCAACTTCGGTTTTCTTTCTCCCCTGAAATTTGCGTATTTGTGTATTCAATCACTGCATGCCGCATGCTATTGGAATATGAGGCCAGAGCCTGCACGCACTCACCCCAATAAATCCTCCGCCTCTTTCCCAGACGCTTGGACTACGGTTGTCAGCAGTGGTCGTCCAACTTGCATGTCCAATGTACGCAGAATTCCATCGAATGCACGTCGACATGGACCGTAATACACTTCAATTCCAATGGCTCTCGCAACTTCGTTTGTCAGTGGCTGAAAAATGAAGAAGTTTAGAAAACAGTAAAAGAAGTTGAATAAAAGTGATTACCTTCGTCAAGTAAGTACGCTTTACACGCATGGTGTTGCCGGAAGGTAAAACGCCAATGGTTCTTGGCATTGGTGGTGGTCCGTCTCTTTGCTGGAGACTATCCGCGATGACCAACAATGCTCGCAATCCGATATTCATTCGTTCCGGATAAATAGTGCGAATCGGCCGGCCCACGCAAAGCAAATCGAAGATGACTTCTTTGAAGGCGAAATCCAGACGTTCTTGGGCGATGAAATGAAGGATCTTGACGAAAATATTCAGCGGTGTATCTCTTGGCACCACGCCGCGGCCGCCTTTCGGGAACAAGCTGTTGCAGATGCTTTGAAGACGACCTTGAGTATTGCTGTTGCTTTCGCATTTTATACGCAGGACGTAAACCCTAAAAGAAAGATCATTATCAATTTGTCATCATTGAAATGTAACTGGCTTACCAGACGAGTCGGTAAAGCGATTCCAATGCCACTCGGTACATCTTCGGATCTTTGTGCTTCAAATTCGATAGACACATGTGAAGAAACGGATGCCAATTGGATAAGAAGAATGGCCGTTGGCTGATGCACAATAAGCACGTCAATAATGGGAAGAATGCCTGAAAACGCATCATATTCAGCCTCTGTATATCACGACTAAACAAAATGCTTACCAAGCTGTGTTTCTTTTTTGCAGCATAATCCAATGCGTGCGGATATAATAAATCCACGAAATTCTTCACTGCGGGGACGTTGACTTCGGTTTTGACGCTCTAAATAAACCATTGCTGCTTCAATTAACTGTATTTCACAATGAAATGCCCTTACCGCAGCCACTGGCAATAAAATCTCCACAAATAAGCCGGCCAACGCGTGTTTCACTTCTCGATCTTTCACTTCGATGAAATACACGCCCAGATCATGCAGGAAATTCATGCAGATTTCGAACTCTTCGATTGGGACCATCTGAAAAGAAACCACATTTTAGCAGAGAGCTCAGAATAAAGAAAAATCAAGGACATACCTTCACACGGAAGAATTTCATGCCCATCAACAGAGCGATTATATTCTGAGACGCCAACGGTGTGCCTTCTTTTGCTCGAAGATCATTCAATTCTTGCATGAAGATCTTCTTGACAATTTGGAATCTGAAAGAATCGATATTTGTAGATTCTATTATCCATAACAATCCAAATCATACCTCGATTGTGCCAACACTCCCAGGACTTCCGCGAATAAATCCGCAATGATATGAACGTTGCTGGCGTTGAGGCCCAATTGTACCACGTCTTTGTATCGGAATTGTTTGAAACACAGCTGGATGATGTGAAAGATGAGATCGTCGTGGCCAGGGTGCATCGGCAACTAGAAGAGTAATTCTAGTGTATGCTCAACCGCAAAAATTGAAGAAAATTTACCTGTTTCAAGACTTCGATCAGAACCAGACAAAATAAGAAATCCACTGCCAGCTGAAATGACAAATACTCAATTCATGTCACATAAATGACACTCATTGACTTACCCCGCGCTTTTCCAATAAATAATCTCGTTCCGGACGTTGTGGTTCAGGAATGGCCTTGGCATTCTGACGAGCCGGATCGCTTTTCGCTCCTTGCAATTGTTGCTGGGCTTTGTGCTGCATCAGCATGTACAGTTGCTTGTTCTGAGCGTCGTACCATTTGAACGATGCCCGTAATACGGAAGGAAGACAATGTTCACTGACGCCGCATAATGCATTGAGTAGCTGAAAATCAAAATACGCTTAGTTTGATCTGATCAGAAATATTCTTTCATGCAATCATACCTGATCAAATTGAGGATCTTCTCCGCGTTGTAGAAGCTTGGTCAATGATCGTTCCTGTAAATAATCCTTGTAATTTTAAGTCGAGAAAATAGCCAGCAAATTTCTTACAATCGGTTCTTGAGATACGGCGGCAATTTTCTTCTCCGCCATGGCGATAAATTCCAAAAATAACGTCTGAGCCACATATTCGCCCGGTTTGACGCTTGGGTCGACCAACGTCGGTCCCATAATTCAATTCCACAATATCCCGAGCTCAGTAATCACTCCACAATCACCGTTCGATCGAAAATTTCCGAATAAATTCCGAAAACCTGAAAATTCAGGCTCTGTTTGCAACGAACGTCAATAAAACGTGGTGTCAATTTGTTTACCTTTCGCTTGCAATTAATTTTCAGTCAGCAACTGGGTCGTGATATTCATTACATCCTCTTCCAATAAATGATCTTCAATAAATTTCTCAATTTTCTTTCTTCAAGAAAGAAATCGAAAGTTTTTGCCAAAAGGAAGAAAAGCAAGGAAGTGCAACATTGGTCACGGCTAACAAAAAACGCAGAATTCCAAATGCTTCGTTGATGCTAACTCCGCCTCTTTTCGTCACGTGACTAGGCGGGAACGGCTCTGGCCAATCAGAGCTGGCCGTTAGCAGAACGCATGATTTTCAGGTTGCTTGCTTTCCGGAATCAATTTTATTGATTTTCTCGATAAAGATCATGATTTGAGGGTTGAAACTTCCCACGATTATTGCCCCTCAGGTGCACTAAACTCTTTCAAAAATTCATCAAAATCGGTCAAGCCGGAAGGTTTAAAATTTAAATTTTCGATTGGCGGGAAAACTTTCTAGTTTTTCAACATCGATTTTAAGCAATTACTTGTTGAACGGTTTCGATTTGTGCAACCACACTTGGCAGCTATATGGACCTCCCGGATCCCCATCTACCTGCAAAAAATCGTCCAAATCGATCAATCAGGAGGCTAGAAATCGGCAATTATCGATTTTAAAACACTCATAATTTTGATTATCTCGATAACGCCAGCGTTCTGATCATTGAAACTTACCAGGAATATACCTATTCAGGTACTCCATGTATGCACAAAAAATCTCCGAAATCCACTGAGCAGGAGGCGAATTATTTGAAAAATTCGAATTTTTGACAATTTCACATTTTATCGATTTTCTCATAAACGGGAAAGATCTGATCAATGAAACTAGGCACAAATTATGCAAATTCGAGTTCTCTATCTATCTGTTGAATTCCTCCAAACAGGAGGCCAGAAATTTGAAATTAAATTAATTTTCTGGTGATCAAAATTGGTACTAAATATCGATTTTCTTGATCAATATGAGGAATTGATCAGTGAAATTTGCCAGGATTATGGTCCTTCATATCCCGAAGCTGTAGACAAAAAATCTTTGAATTTCGTGTAGTACGAGGTGTGAAATTCCAAATTTTCGTATCTAATCGTCTATTTTTTGATCAAGCTTATGAGAAGAGGCTTACTGTAACCGCTATACAGCACTGGCGTGTCATGCATTTTTAGAAATCTTCTCAAAATGATGGTTAAAGCAATCAAAGCGATATATTCTAAATAAAGTGACCACGCTGCTTCGATTGGCAGTGGTCATTTTCAAATATAATCTCAAAATTCAAAAAGTTGATAAAAATTTTGTAAATTTTTAACTGGACTTGATTTGTGCCACAGCCACCATAGAAAATTTTTTTTACTCCCCTCTTTACAGCTGAAATTTTGATATCAAATTTGCTCGTGTGGGCATAATTTCCAGGTAAATTGACAAGGCTGATGCTGGCAAGAGATTTTGCATATCTTGCGTAATTTAAAATACTGATCATACTGATCGATCAGTTTTCGAAATTTCGTCTCTCTTGGCTAAATCTGTTCATTTTTTGCAAACCGAAAAGGACGTCACCTGTTGTAACATGATACCGACCGATTGAAAAATACCCTATTCACACGTTTTAAAAACGGATTCTGGAAATTCTTCCCATTATGTTTGTATGCATATTTTACGAGCATTTCTTCTCGTTTGACGAGTGTCAAAAAATCTGGTCATAACAAGCCCATCACTAGGCGTTCTTCTAAAATGCATTTTTTCCCAGGGAAAATGTCGATTATTTGTTTTCGAACAAAAAGGCGATGCTTTCTCATTTGCGTGACTGAATAGTCGTTTTCGGTCCCGGTCTTCTTCTGGGGAGAAGCGAAAAAACGCATTTCGTTCAAGTGCTAGACGATTTTAAATAGAAGCTTGGTACTAGCTAGCCTAGAGACTTCTTTTACGAAAGATGCTCTTTCCGTTCCACTTGTTCAGTATTATCACTCTTCGGAATCCGATGAGGAAATTGATACTAAAACCCGAGGAGTCTTGTCCGGATAAAAGGAGGGGAATAGCAAAATAAGGGAAATGAAGTTTTCTTTACCAAGGCCCCCTCCCTGCTGTGAAGATCATTGGATTTCGTCCTTTACTCATAAAAGTGCATTATTATTGTACCCATTTTTAGCTCATAGAAAAACTGAGTGCGCGAAATTCGCGTGCAATCACTAATTGCGTCATTTGTGCATGCGAAAATAGACTCACGAGGAGTTCATTAAACCATGTTTTTCAAATTTTTACGCCATACTATGATGTGATCCGCACCCCCGAGGTATTGCTCGTTTCTGAATGATGAATTGTAACGTATAGACGATACTTCATCAAGGAGAATATTTGTGTTCAGTAGTATTTTTAATGACATTTACATGGCCTAGTACATGGGGGTGTGGGTGTTTGTTGGAAAAATGTTAGCTACTGGTTGAACGGAGAGGGATACTAACAGCCGAAGTAGACCGGAACTAACAAGCCGGGCTATTGGGTATTCTTTTTCTACTTTCAACTAGTATACCATGTACATAATCAATTATTAGCCCCGACTCCGTTGGGTTTACAAAGGAGGAAAACCCGTAGCCGGTGGTTGGGGGAACCTTAGTTTTTCTTCTCCAAACACACAGTTGAAATGGCACCAGTCGGCTTTTATAATAAGCATTCCTTTTAGCCTTGCTTCTGTTGACACGCACGTCAAACGGGTCAAGCATTTTGTGACGGGTCCGGTCCGGGGTGTTTTTACCATCGTTTTCCACCTCCACAACCGATGGATGAATATAGCTTCTTTCGGGTCGCCTTGGTCTTGTGTACATTCGAGTCAATGATGACCAAAAGCTTTGGCCTTTGAGACGAAAACGGTAGTATACATTTTACGCCATTTCAAAGGGTCAATACACACTTTTATTGGCACGTCATCCGAACCGGACATCGGATGACCATTGGTTCATTTCAGGGGTGGGATGGGGGGCTTCTGCCAAAGAAGATTGCATTCTTTGGTAAAATTACGAGTACCCGTCATCTCACGCTATGCCTTCCCTTTAGCATAATACTGAAGCATCGAATGCGTAATTTTTAATCGAGGCCTTCCCCCTTTTCCCATCCAATCGGAATATCCAATGTTTATGCATCTTTTCCGCGGGACATTCATTTACTGCCTATGTGCCTGATGATGCATAGTATGATTTGATTTTATAGAACGCCAAAGATGCTAAATGCGGAATATTGGTAGCCAAGGCATAGATTCAATTACATTGACCCCTCCTCTGTCGTCCTCTCCATTTCGCCCGTGTCTTGCGAATGTATCAACTGGTACGGTGGTTTTCTCAATTATTATTAACTGCCCGCGGATATATTCAACGTTGATCAATGCTGACATTTTGTCTGGAATAAGATAAGCATTCGATCAAGTGGAAAATCGTACGACCTTATTCACGGTGTGATGAACACGACCATGACCAGCCCAGGATTGTGGACTTTCGGTTCACGATTCATTGGCTAATAGCATTGTACATGCGAGTAGAGAAAATCACTCTCGCGACCCCCCACAAAGAATAGGCTAATCTTGCGAATGTGTATTCATTTTTTCCTCCCTCTCCGTTCACATCTCGAATTGCTATTGAGAATTGGCGTTTTTCCTGACGCATTTGAAACCCGTAAAACGTTTATCCACCGGGTTTTCCCAGTGAAAGATGAGAATGTAGCCAAAGCCCACAGCCCCGAACGTGACTACAGGATCAGTATATGATTATTATTTTTATGATATCATATTCTCTTCGTATCCAGCTGACGCCCAGTCATTGACGAGATTGGCCTATGTACAAGCTGCTGTTTTCGAAAATAGAATCCCGTTTTTAGTCATAACAGCATGGTATACTGTATTTTTACGTTGTTCCTAATATTAGCCGAGATTTCATTGAAACGTGCGAACGGTGGTGACTCAATGGAAGGGGATAATTTTCGTCGGAGGGATACCGGCACATTGACAAAGATCGCCAACCAGGTTAATTCGCGTTACGGTTGGTTGAGAATTCGACCGCTCTGGATGGATATTGAGAAATCGTGTTTCTCACGAACATGCATAGCCCCGTACGCCGTTCAATTGATCTCCATCGAAGCGAGCATAAATCATACGGCCATGTTTTATATGAATATTGATGATCCGGCGCCCCCTGTGGACATGTACTTCCCTAGTCCGCCGTGTAAGCAGTCGAAAATCATCGACGCGCACGTCGAACACGCGTGGACGACGACCAATTTCTCGGTCGGATTATTCGGCGTTGATCCGACGTATCGATTTCCCAGACACTGTCATACGATGATCGAGAATTCGATCAACTTCACGTTCGAGATTCGTAAGAAGAAAGATTCGATCCTCGCCCCGTCGCCTGCCATTCTTAGTTTCAGTGCTGATTGTTTGAATTTGACGTTTCAAATCACGGTTACGCCGGCCGTCGCGGAACGTGATTCGAACGAGAAAGACGAATCGGATAACGAATCGGAGGATAGTGTGAATTTGTTCAAATCCGTAGTCACGTCGGCCGAGACGATGACATTCAGCGTCCGTACACCGGTGCCCATGTGGATCGTGGCTATTTTAGCCGGTATAAACGCCGCGTTACTATTCACAGTGATCGCGTTGATATGGCACGTAGCGTTGTCGGCGAAAAAGAAACGCGTGAAACGGATCCGTCGTCAACGATCGTCGGCCGCGTCGTCGAATACGATCACCACTAATTCCTACGTACCAGCCTGTACTACGCCCATGTGCAGACGTACAACGCCTCCTGTACCGCCTGTACCACTTCCGCCCACCAGACCGCCTCCCAGTCGTACTGTAACCGATGATGCGGACCAACAGGAACCGAAATACGACGTTCCGTGGACCGAGCCTCGATCCAATGGCGTGGACACGGATGGTCATTTCAAAATCTCATACAACACGTTGCAACATAAAATCGATCATCCGCAAATCAGTTATTACTTCACGGCCGATGATCAGCCAGTAATCACCGGTACTAGCCTGGAGATAAATTGTAACGATCGTCCGAAACCGTTGAGACGAACGACAACACCGAACAAGGCTTCCTTATTATGTTGAATATACTTTTTTTGTTTGAACAGTCGAAAATTATTGTGATTAGGGCTTTACATGCTGTGAATGTATGCTTACACGAGTCAAAATCTCATCGGTGATTTTTCTCCATTCGAAAAGGTGCAATGTGTTAATTATTAATCTGTCATTTCTTGATTCAAATATTTCTCCGGATCAGTGACCAATTCGATCTCGTTCTCGCTGATACGCGCTCCGCACATTGGGCACGGTTCGCCGTTCGAGACTAGCCTGGAAAATTGGCTTCGTTCAAATTGCGCAATCCGTGATTCTAATTGTTGAATTTCAAAATGACGCGTACTTTTTCAATTCAACATATTGAGATGGGAATTTACAATTCGTACACCGTCCGAAGTCCTCTTTCACCATATGTTTACCCTGTTTAGAAAAAGACGGGTTCTTAATTGACCGTTCGAAGCAGGAAAAATGCTTCGCTAAAAATTGCCACTCTCTTTTGCGCAGCGAGTGGTCCAGTTATTTGATTGATATCCACTCCCCCCCCCCCCCAAATGTAGCAATGCTTACGGTGGCGATGCAAAATGGGATTGTGTTTTTACAATTTCCACATGTCAATTCGGAATCGGCCAAAGCATGGGCGCAATATGGACACGGGCTCTTGTTCTCTTCATCCTCAGTCTTTTCTGGTTTCCTTCAAACAGGCAGCCCCCGTTCACCAAATGGAAGGCAAAAATCAATGTACGCCCATGTTGCTTTATGTTTACCTGACGATTTGCTCGATTTTCTTACGATATTTCTCATCAATCTTCTTCCTATGCTCCGGTCTCATAAGCATGGCAGCGAAATTGAAAGATGAATTCTTGAAACCAGCTTTCGAGCATTGAATCACGGCTGATGTCAGAATTTGAACCGTGTCTACAGAGAGAAATGGAGAGAAATTGCTTCTTCAACAAAGGGGGAAGCATCTAATTTGAAGCGACTGAAAAATGAGCGATTCTGTGCGCAGTTCATTCATCATGTGAATTGGGAATGGCATCTTCATTTGCATGGCACGTGTATTGGGTGGGTCAGATTGCTCAGACCATGGTATCGAGTTTTCAGAGACCGATTTTTGCCATGCTGAGGCATACTGTAGGATAATGCGAGGCGTCAGCCATGAGAAATGTTCATTTATGCAAAATCATGAATGCTGAATGGCTGTATATTTTGCCTATGCTGTAAACTACAGCACACAAACCGCCTACATGCATGCTTTCTCGCTTCGGAAGCCAAAGCAAAATTTCAGTGTCCAATCATGCATTCTTACGTGCAGGAAATTTGCTAATATTCCCAGCCACTCTAATCAGCATTCTCGCAGCTTGCTTATCATCACCACGTTTAATGAGACTCTACAAAAGAATACACCCTTCAATTATTGGTCCATAAAAGAAGAGGCTTATACTCTCCTTTTCTAGGCGGACTCATAAAAAGCAGGGAGCCCATCCGGCTTCCTTCCTGCGCTAATAAAATCCCATGGCCCCCTGCTTACTTTGACTAATAAATAACTATGAATCAACATGAGATTCGTTTGCATTTCTTGCGGTATTTTTATACGTTGCGATCGTAATTCGTGATACATTCCGAATAGAACGTCGTGCGCTAACCGATATTGGCCTAATGATGGGGGGAAAACAGGAAAGGATCATTTGAATAA